>JARFJB010001278.1:2127500-2365000 GCA_036346205.1 Vesta saturnalis
TAATGTACTACAGTACAACGACAGTGAATGTGCTTCTCTAAATTTAATGAATTACCTCCGATATAGAATAAGTTTGTGTTAACTCTACATATACTGTTTAATTTTTGCAAACTGGCTATCTTGGACCGACTGTAAGTATTTAAACCTGAAATGGAGTATACTATATACTGTAGCTGAAATGCTATCGCAATCTTCAAATGTCAAATTCCTTTTATAAAACACTCGGTGTCTAAAATTGCACAGATTAAAAGCTTCATTTACAAAAGAGACAAAATTATGGCTATAGCGAGACGACAAGCATTATTTAAGTTATTCACTTTATACCTGTTATATGAAGCAAAAGTGCAAGAGATATCTCAGTTTTCTGTAGCGGGAAAGTAATTGAAATGTAAACTTTATTTAGTAAACAGTGAGTGCACTAACTTGACTTTAACAGGGAAAATAATAAACAGACAGCGCTCAATAAATTTTGTGGGAAAGATTGTCAATATCTTATTTGTTTGAAGCTATCCAAATGGTTAATTGTTATAAGCCAAATGTACGTTATGTTAATCTCGAACTAAATTTGCAAGTACTGTTGTGTATTTAACGCTACTATTGGTTTTTCGTAGATATTTGGTAATTTTTTAACAAATACTGATGGGTTATCTCCTTTCGAACTAAAATTCTTCATGATCTTTGACATCGGCAGAAACAAGAATAACCTTTCGTACGTATATGGAAGTATTGGAAGTAGTGCCGCTACAGTACTAACTTTACACCTTTTATTACCGAAACACTATCTTATCTAACCTTATACATATACTACAATAATGAGTAGATACCAGAAACTTAGTGAAAAATACGACCAATAAATTCAAACTTTTCGAAATTCATTTATGTAATAAACAAGAAGTAACAACTAACTTCTTTAGTTATACGAGACATCTACATTTGGTCTGTCTCTAACATAAAATCTTACAAAACTCACTTTAAGCAATGACAACCCTTACGAAAATATCGACGATTTCTTCTACAACATATTCGCGTTATTATCTAACTTCAACTAATAATGAATGATACCGGGGATGCCTAAAATTTTCGCTTAAAAACTTAAATTCACCCTATCATAGACTTATTCAAGGAGAGACGATTCCCGAAAAATATCGAACGGATTTGTCATTTATATGGATGAAATAAAATAAAAATTTCAATAGCTTCAAATTTTTACAAGTTTTTCTAAACAACCTCTAATTGCATCATGAAAGTAAACTTATTTCGTAATTCTGTAAATTCCAACGCATTCCTCATACTATAATGGCTAATTTTGTTATAAAGTATAATCCAGTGCTATGGATTAACTACTTTAAAATATTAAGAGCATCCATGCACTACGTTATAAAAGCATTCAAGTTGCAAGGATGTTTATCGACGAAAATCAAGAAGCCGCTTCGGAAACATCACTTTAGATCATCAAATTCACTCAACATGCTATAAACGCAAAAGAAAATCCCATAGGGGAAATATTGGTCTCACATAATTTAACAGCAGTTTATTACTCGCAATTCATTTGCGCAACTTTAATGTGATTGAACCTTTAACAGGAGATTGTTAAAATCTACCTTTTATAATCAAACGTTACACATCCAAATTGATGACATGAATGTCTAATCATTTGACAGAAGAGGAAGATTTTGTTAATGACACAATTGATATCACTTGGTTGTATGAAAACATTACTAATGTTTTAATAAGGGTGAATTAATGTTGTATTATTATTTCATTACATATATATATATATATATATATATATATATATATATATATATATATATACAGGGTGTCCAGAAAGGTGTGGTCAAAACTGTTAGGACGTATAGAGGGGCTCAAAATAACCCTAGGCTTCATTTAATTTTTTTCCTGTCTGTCTTCGTTATGGAGTTACCGGCCTTCAAAGTCAGAAGTTAAAAATTGAATTTCAATGATAATTTTTAAACCCCTTCTTTCATTACCATGAAAATTAGACACCCTAACTACCTCATAGAAAGGCATTTTTACACTTAACTGGCATTCATTGTACCTTTGTTGTACAGGTAAAGCCAAAATTAAGATTCTAAATTAACACAACTTTTGACAGTATTGACAATTTTGGAATTTTACTATAGCAGTTTCATTACCCTATCATGTAGCAACAAAAAAGGTACTCTTGTGCGAAATTGATATCTCTTACCGTTTTCGAGAAAAATGAATTTAGTGAATCCATGTAAATTACGAATTAATCCAAACAAAAAGATGTACTATTATTTTGGTAAGTTCATTCGAATTTGAAAATGAATACGAAACGAAAAAATATTGAAATAGTAAACTGCTTCTCCTGCTGAACACTTCCATTTTTGAGTGAGGTACACTTATTGCAAACTTGCACTAAAGCGTATAACTAATGTCTTCCACATTATTATAAACAACACAATAAAAGTAAAGCAATGAAAAATAACTGGGATTGCACTAAATGTCTAAGAAAATTGTTCAATATGAGCACCTCGTTTCATTACACATTTTCTAAAATTACTTAATGTATGCTGCTGTACTCGAAACAGCATGTTTGGATCATTTATAATAACGTCACATTGTGTTAGTACCCTGTCTCAAAAGTTCTTTTCTGCTATTAATAGGTGTTGAATATACCAATCCTTTCATGTGGGCTCACAAGAAAAAATCTAAAGGAATAAGGTCGGGAGACCGAGGTGGCCATGAGACAGGACCGCCTCGGCATATGCATTGTCTGGAAATGCGTTATTTAGATATCCTCTCGCAGCTCGACTAAACTGGAGGGGGGCGCACCATCATTCATAAACCACATGCCGTGTCTAGTGTTCAACTACACCTTTTCCAGGAACAAATTGAGATGTTCCAAAAAATTGCGATATTTTGCTCCTGTTAACGTTCCATCAATTACACACGGGCCTACTAAATTGGTATTAATTATTCCCATCCACACGTTTATTAAAAATATGTTTTCATGTTTTGTTTGTATGATGGCGTGTGGATTCTCATCGCTCCAGGTATGCAAATTATGGGAATTAATAATTCCATCCCGTGTGAATCCGGTTTCATCAGTAAAAAGTACCATGCTAATAAATTCAGGTGTTTGTTCTTGTTTTTCAAAAACCATCTCCAAAATTCTACACGAGGAGGGTAAACCGTTCCAGATATTGCGTGCACTTTTTGCAGATGATAGGGATATAGTGATTGCTCTCGAAGGATGTTGTGAATTGTAGATTTTGAAATATTCGTTTCCATAGCAACACGTCTAGTGCTTTTTGTAGGATCTGCTTCCACTATTTCCAGTACCCGTTCCTCAGCACGAACTGTTCGCACTTGCCTAGGCCTTCCATTATGGTGCTTGGTTTTAAATGACCCTGTGAAGTACATTGTAAAATAAGGAAGATTTAATTGTGATAGAGCTTAATTTCATCAAGCACCTGTTTCTCGTAAATTCCTATGAAGTCTTATAAAACTTCTACCATTTAAAGAAATATCCGTGTCTTTCAATGCTAATTAGAATGACGAGATACTATATCAAAACTCCAATGATTTTGAATTTGAAAATCATTAATAATATTGCTAAAAATGAAGGAACCCTGTACACAATATTCGCTACATTGACTATTTTATTTTTATTTGCGAGCTCACATGACATACACAAAAGTTGACTGTCATTCTTCATTGTGTATAAAAATTATAATACATCATAACTAGGGAAGCACACACAGTTTAAGTTTAACTCGAGGGGACTTGCCTCCTAGATAGCTCAGTTGACTGACACTGCTTTCACTACTTTTACTGCTTTCACTGCTTTCACTGCTTTCACTGCTTTCACTGCGTTCACTGCTTTCACTGCTTTTAATGCTTTCACTGACTTCACTGTTTTCACTGCTTTCACTGTTTTCACTGCTTTCTCTGCTTTCCCTACCTTCACTGATTTCATTGTTTATCTACCTGTTTTCACTTCTTGTTTTGTTGATTCTATTTTGGGTGTTGTGGATTTTAGTTGTGTAGGGATTAATAAACACATACAGTTCATCTGGCAAATGTCATCTAAATTATAGATAATTGACGTACAATTACCCCCGCAATATTATTTTTCCTAATAATTAATTTTTGTGGAGTTTATTAACGATCAAATTTAAAAAAAAAACGGTTTTTTAACTAAAACTTACTGTTCCCAATAGAAAAATACATGGGCCGTTCTGTATATTAAATAGCTCTTTCAAGTACTAGTAAAACGATATGCATAGTAACATCGTTAGTTCCTAAATAAAGCAGTAATTTTTAGTTTTCTAATTCTTATTAACACGACATGCTCCTAAACCCGACTCTGTCAAAGTAAAATGGCGTTTTAGTTGACATTTGGCAGATGAACTGTTAGTATTTGGAGCCGTAGAATCCAAACTTTAAAAAATATACAGGTTGTTCCATTTAAATTTTCAACTTTTGTGTCATTTCCGGTAAAATCGAAAGTCCGTCTTATTATTTTGTTATGTAAACAAATCCCAAACTGGCTCTAATATAACCCATCAAAACTTGAACAAAATCTGATGACCCGTTCAAAAGTTACCTCCGGTATGTACATACAGGGTGTCCTGAATTTCAGTATGCAAACTTTAACAGCGTATTCTGCATCCAGAATGAGCCCTAATTTCCTATATAAACATATGCCGAGGAATGCTTCGTTTTCGAAATACTGGTTAAAGTTTCAAGAAAAAAATTTTTTTTATCATATCTTTCATATCACTCTGGATATCTCTATAAAATTTAATACACATGTTTCGAGCATCAAAGAACATATTTGGTGTCAAAGATTTTTTAAGAAATCTACCAGTGGCGTCCGTACAGTATTTGAACTGAATATTATTGAAGGAAAAAATGGTACGCCACTGCTTTTTCTGAAAATAAAAATTATTTTTGAAATTTCCATTTAATTTATAGAAAATTTGATCCCTTGACCTTTTTCGGAACAACGCACTGTTTTCGCGTAAAAAAAATAAAATTTTAAATAAAGTTAATTCCAGTGGCGAAACTTGTAAAACGATAATTAGAGTTAATTCAATTTCTAAAATGGTTCATCATTTTACAAAACTACTCTTTATTAACTAAGCTCGTAAATAATTTTAGAAAAACTAGAATTCAGAACTTTCATTAACTTAAAAATTATTATTAATTTTATTAAATACATAAATAAAATGTTTACCTCGAGTAGGATTTGAACCTACGACCTATACTTTGCTAGAGTACCGCGCTAACCAACTGCGCTATCAAGGTTCAAGCCCCAATCGATGTAAATTTTGTCTTTATGTATGCAGAACTGATGTAAATTCTAAATATAATGAGATTACAATCTTATTCGTTCATAACAAAAACTTATAATATTTTCATTAACTTAGTTTGTGAAAAATTTTACAAGGCACTATTAAACTATTTTGTTCATTAACGAATAAAGAATTTTAATTTGGTCCCTAAAGTTTACAATAATTGCTCAAAATGAGCTTCTCCAACTTCGATACATTTGCGGCATCTGCGCTTAACTGAGTTTGAGGCGTTGCTTATGAAATTCGTATTGACTCGCAAAGTTTCATAGGTTTGCTGTATCTTAGAATTGGTTCTTGCCTTGTATCAACTGGTGTCGAATAAACGCGCTTTTTCAAATAATACCACACAAAGAAGTCCGCAGGGGTGACGTTAGGGGAACGTGGTGGTGGCCAGGCTATCGCTGCTAATCGTCCAATACACTGTTCTGGATAATCATAATTTAAAATTGTATTTTGAATCTAAAATGTAGTGTTTCCGATATTCATTTCCTGCATTCCCGTTGAGTTCATAATTTCTAACATGTGTACTGTATTGACCATCATTCCTCTACTGTCGAATCTTGGTATGCAATGTTTGCATTTTTATGACAACTAAACAGTTGCTACATGTCTTTAAAGTATGACTGATGAGTTTTTAGAAGTAAATTATTGTAAATAAACTTCAGATACTTACAGTTTGTACGAAAAGATAATTATCAGTCTAACTAGAAATTTGAAAATGGTGTTATTCTGTAACTTTGAGTATGTTTATATTAATTTCGTTTATTGTGTAATGGAAATGCAAATGCAGTGGTACGGGAATATCAACGAAGATTTCCAAATAGAAGATTACCTTGTCTTCATTAAAACACATTTAATATTTAGGAATTTCGGACTCAAAAAGAATCCGAGAAATGAACAACATCGAAACGTAATTTTAAATAAGTTTGACAACAATAGAAAATTAAGCCTAGGAGGAGCAGCTCACCATTTAGAGGGCAACGCCGTTTTTAGGCAAGATCAGAGGAAGCCATTTCAGATGCAGCCAGTTCAAAACGTACAACCTGGTGATTCCGATAAACACGTTAGTTTACATAATTGGTATTTACGCAAATACGCAATTGTATTGATTTATTATAAGTTTTGTTAGCTAAGTACAGGTCGTACGTTCAAATCCTACTCGAGGTAAACTTTATTTAGTTAAATTTTTGAATTTAATGTGTATTAATTATATTAAACGTTTGATATATCATTATTTCGTCATGTAATGTTGTTAAAATTGTTAAAGATGTGTAAACAATTTTGTCAAATTTGAAAAATTCAAACATAAACATAAGCCTGCTATTAATATAACAGTTTGAGAAACGTATAAGAACTATAAAATTGTAGTAAAGAATAACTAGGTCATTAAAATTAAATATTGTTAAAATGCCTCAAGATGACAAACCAGAACACTCCTACGACGAAAGCTAACAATGAAATTTGCCAGCCAAACAAACTGTTATATTAAAAGCAGGCTTATGTTTATGTTTGAATTTTTCAAATTTGACAAAATTGTTTACTACATCTTTAACAATTTTTAACAAACATTACTACTGACGAAGATAACTGTAAGTGTTATCGAAACGTTTAGATTGTATAATTTAAAGTAACCATTAAAATCCCAAAAGATAAGTATTTTATTATGAGTGTTAATGGTGAAAGTTTACATTTTCATATTTTTATTTATGTGTTTAATAAAATTAATAATAATTTTTAATTACATATTTACCTTTGAACTTATTCGTTCATAACAAAACTTATAATAAATTAACATTAGTCAAGTTGCTTTGGTATGTGTGAATCCTTGCGATGTTGCATGCTCACATTCCATAAATATAACTAATTTGATTGTAATCTCATTATATTTAGAATTTACATCAGTTCTACATACATAAAGACAACATTTACGTTGATTGGGGCTTGAATCTCGATGGAGCAGTTGATTAGCGCGGTACTCTAGCAAAGTACAGGTCGTAGGTTCAAATCCGACTCGAGGTAAACTTCTTATTTATGTGTTTAATAAAATTACAAATAATTTTTAATTGTAGTGATTATCTTGCAACTGTAATATTTATTATCAAAGTGACAGATCGTTTAAAATTGTAAACTTTAAAAAATATATTCTCTATTAACGTTCATTACATCCTCTTACCAAATATAACACGTGTTATGATTAAGAATCGATGATACCACTCGTTAAAACCTGTAGAAAATATCAATTTTCATCGGTTTTAACCCGCGCTATCACCAATGATAATCATAACAATAGTTATATTATCCCCGAAAATATCTCATAAATTAACGATTTTAGGTATAGGGAGTGCTTAATAAAAATGAAAGAACACAAAATGTATTTTCACTTTTTAAAATAAAATGCAGGGTAATTCATTTAACAAAAATTACAAAATCATGTGTTCGAGTTTTGGCTCGCTCTATATTCAATTGGTGCAATAATAAATAAATAGTACTTTTTCGTAACACTGTACCAATGTCAAAGAGTTATGCCTGGAAAAAATTAGATTAGAGATTAGCTTAATCTAAATTTGAAATAGTATATAGGGTGCCCCATTTTAAAAAAGTATGTTTGGTTCACCCTGGTAATATGTAACACCCTGTAAATACGGAAATAGTTTTATGATGTGAAGTTTGAAGTTGCCTATAATTTTTGTAAATAACTTTTTTTGATATCTCCTTTAATAATGGATATATCGTACTTCGACGCACTAATGCCGCACCTATATATATATATATATATATATATATATATATATATATATATATATATATATATATATATATATATATATAATATATATCGAAACTTCCAACCAAACCACGAAGAAATACTGGTAAGCCTCGACATTGTGAGTCTATTCACAAATGTGCCAACAAGGCACTAACTATCATAAGAGACAAGCTGGAAAAGGATGAAACGTTAGACGAACGCACGCAACTCTCGGTAAACACAATAATGGAACTTCTGACAATACGCATCAGAACATATTTCCAGGTAGAAGACAAATTCTACCAACAAGAGTTTGGGATGGCGATGGGTTTCCCACTATCGCCCATAATGAGCAATATATATATATGGAAGACTTTGAAGAGCAAACGATATACGAATTCACAGAGAAACCAAGGATGTGGCTTAGATACGTGGACGATACTTTCGTAGTTTGGCAACACGGCAAGCATAAGCTAGATGAATTCCTAGATCATCTAAATAGCCGCACACCCTCCATAAAATTCACAATGGAATTGGAGTCGGAACAAAAACTGCCATTCCTGGATGTACTTGTACACAGGAATGACAACACTTTCACGACAAGTGCATACAGGAAACCTACCCACACGGGAAGGTACCTACACTACAACTCCAATCACCACAAAAACGTGAAGTTAGGTGCGGCAAAATGCTTGTACCGTAGAGCAAAAACGATATGCTCAAAACAAGAGGACCTGAACAAAGAAAAAGAAAATATCGCTAGGACACTCAAAGAAAATGACTACCCCGATCTAACAGCTAACCTAAACAGGGAAAGGGTAACCGAAAAAGAAGAACCTAAATATACAGCGATAATACCATATATACAAGGTACCTCAGACAAAATACGAAGGATAGGCAGCAAATACGAGATACGCACTGCCTTCAAATAGACCGGAACGCTCAGGGGAACACTAACCAAAACCATACCATACAATAAAGATCAGAATTCCAAGAAATGTATATATAACCTACCATACGAATGCGGCAGAGCATACATAGGAGAGAGCAGTAGACCACTCAAAGTGAGAACACAGGAACACAAGAACAACGTCCCAACAACGGGCGAAATAGAAAGCTCAAGAATCGCGGAGCATGTCTGGAACGAATACCACCACATCCAATGGGATAACATACAGATAGTGGCAAAGGATGAGAACAAAACTCGTCGAAAACTCAAAGAAGCCACATACATCGGCACTAGCAGAAAATCCAATAAGCCAAACTAGTGTAGAAATGAAACCCATATGGATTCCAATAATGCACGAAGAGCTTGAGCGCAATACACCTGCGCAAGAAGTTACTGCGCAACATGCGGAATAAACTTCTGCGCAACCACGAAAAGTTATATATATATATATATATATATATATATATATATATATATATATGTAAGTTCTAAAATACATATATTGGATTACTCCGTGGCTCAGTGGCAAAGGTGTCAGACTAGTAAGTGAAAGGTACCAGGTTCGAATCTAAGAGTAGTCAAGTGCTTGGGAGAAAAATTATATGTAACATATGAATTCGACTCAAGTGCGAAAACAGTCCTTCTCAGGACTAAGCTTGATGACGGAAGCAGAGTCGGCTTCCGAAACGTCGCGCTCAAAAAGCATAAACTGTGCAAATAAGCCGATCAACTCTACTATATATATATATATATATATATATATATATATATATATATATATATATATATATATGTCTATCACTATTATTCTCTTCCTGAACCCGCCTGTCCATCTGGCAGCAGTTTCTTTCCTTCTACCTCGTTCTGTAGGCTTTCTTCTAGCACAACCGCATACATGTTGTATGCCGTGTTTAATAAATGTCACTCCCCTGTAATTATTCACTCTTTACTGTCTCCTCTTTTGTATACCGGACATATTACTCATTTTCTCGATCTCCCCGGAAAGCCCTCCCCTCTCCATATTTTGTTAATTACCTGCTACCTTTTACCTTCCATATACCCACCTCTCCTTATATCCCGCCTTCTACCGCGATTTACCTTCTTTCAGTGTTGCCTTTTTTACCTCCTTTTATTCATTCTTCGTCCCTCTTTCTTTGTCTTTCTTCTCCTTTGTGTCTCTGTTCATTTCATTTCTTTTAATTTCCATATTGTAGGTTGGAAGGTCTTATGTTGTTCCACATCAGATATTTGTCATTGTTTTTTGAGTATCAGGTACTGCATACAGAAGTTCATCGTTTATAAATAAAATTGCTAGTTACAAATGTAAATTAAGAATTTACGTATCTAATTTATTCTTTAAAAAGAGTTTACGTGTACGGTTCAGTAACAACTTCAGTACATTATATTATACGATAATCTACAATTTACATTAAAATACTAACTGATGTAGCCTATTGGTTATTGTATTTGTTGTAATACAAAACCTAAAATGTAGAATATTGCTTTATTGTAACCAAATATACAAAATCCACGCTGATTTAATTTTCATTTGTATCTAGTTTCATTAAGAAGATCCGTATCATTAATTTTAAATTACTTTACATAGGATTACATGCAAAATTTACATTTCCCTCCTCAAGACTAATATTATTATCCTTATTTAACTAACTAATTGTTTCATGTAGGTATAACTTTTGCACCTATATTATATTTATCATTAATAACTTTTTAATGTTTAATACATTATCAGGTATTAAAGTATACTGTAATATGTATTTTTAATACAACTCATATCTATAATGATTCATTTTATCATTTCATATAAAAGCATGAAATAAGTTTCTTTGCTTCAGTTTTCACATATAGTTTATCTCTTGAAATAAGAAAAAAAATAGCTTTAATTCCGGTTTAGCTTATTTTTTTTATTACTGATTTTCTTTATTGCGTAAATATGAAATTTATTACCGGTTCTATTTAGCAGCCAATTTCATTTCAGTTTAGTAATGAAGATTATTAACACTGAATGCAGTATTGCGGATCACACTGCTCAAGTGCTGATTCTACTGTTGAAATGATTCCAAATGATTTAAAGAATAATCAAACGCTTCAGAAAAATTACGTTCTTTACAATTTACGTAAAAACATTTCTGAAGTACTAAAAGGATGTCATAAAATTCTTATCTTTTTTGGGTTTTTTAATGGTGTATTTTAAATTATACAATCTAAACGTTTCGATAAGACTTACAGTTAGTTATCTTCGTCAGTAGTAACATTTGTTAAAAATTGTTAAAGATGTTGTAAACAATTTTTAACAAATATTACTACTGACGAAGATAACTGTAAGTGTTATCGAAACGTTTAGATTGTATAATTTAAAATACACCATTAAAAAACCCAAAAAAAAAGATAAATATTTTATTATGTGTGATAATGGTGAAAGTTTACATTGTTATAAAAGGATATCAGTTAAATATCTGTCCGTTGGACTGCGGCATAACACTTTCTCGTATAAGGAAACTAAATGTTGCCCGCAGCAATTCCTAACTCCATATAACTTGCAATATAATAAGATGTACTTACCTACAAAATTATTTTTTTCTTATTAACCCTGTATTTTGCAAATCACTGTATATTTTTACATATTTGGGTAGCACGCGAAATTGACTTTAAAATACTTAAGATTTGTTTTTGAAACTTTTATATAAAATATTAAAAAAAATTAAACTTTTTTTTTGTTATTTTCGGCAAAGGCAGAAGCGCTACAAATAATCCAATATGGCAGTTTAGTAGCTATGCATGTCTACTATGTAATCCCTTCATTTCAAGATTTCATTTTCATTAGAAATATAGTTATAAATAAGGGATTGAAATTTTTTAATTTTAAAATTCCTAACTCCGGTCCTGGATAAGATAGAAATCTCATAAACCTCATTATATTTTCGTTATATGTGACTATAAAATATGTAAATTTAAAAGCTATATGTTGATAGGCCAGTCACTATAACTTGCAATATAATAAGATATACTTACCTACAAAAACTATTTTTTTCTTGTTCACCTTATATTTTGTAAATCACTGTATATTTTTACGTATTTGGGTAGCATGAGAAATTAGGTTTAAAGTACTTTAGATCTGTTTTTGAAACTTTGACATAAAATGTTAAAAAAATTAGAAAAATAACTGTTTTTGTTATTTTCGGCAAAACCGGAAGCGATAAAAGTATTTCAATATAGCAGTTTGGCAGCTATATATGTCTACTATATAATGCCTTATTTCCAAGATTTCATTATCTTATCAGAAGCATAGTTATGAGGGATTGAAGTTTTCAAATTTGAAAATTTCTAACTCCGATCCTGGATAAGTTAGAAAAATCTCATAAAGCTCATTACATTTTCGTTATATGTGACTATAAAATAGGTAAATTTAAAACTACGAGAGCCGTTTTTGTTTTTTCAAAAATATTTACAAACCGTTCGAACGCGTGTACTTTTATTTACAAGTTGCGATTTTCAAATTGCAAGTAGCTTGTATGGTTTCTTAGTGACAGCGCAAACGCCGAAATGCACTAAAATCGCCATATTGGCCGGTATTTTGAATTTAAAATTTAAAAAAAAGTTTTTGTTCGATCGGGGTTTAGGGTTACTAACTTTTCACCAAAAATAGACTTTCTGGCTCTGGTTTTGGAAATGCGCCCTCAAAAAACCCATTTCGCCCCCCATTCATTGATTTTTACGAAAAGCCAGTTTTCTACAGAACTTTCAGATATAGGGGCCCATCTAAGATCGATCAAATAGTCTCGCAAACACACACAGACGGATATACACGAAAATTTTTTTCGCGGGATCGATGTTTTTCGAATCAGGGAACACGAAAACGTTGAAATCCGCGAAAAATTTCAAGTCGAAGGTCTTCTCCTCCTTCACCACTTGGCTGTGTATTGTTGTGGCTTGTAGTTCTTCTGTGATACCAGTTGACACCAAGTTGCGTATGTTGTTGTTGGTGGATGTTAGGTGCTGTGAGTAGATGCTGTTTGTGTGGATGTCCCGTGGTCGGCTGTCACGTGATGTGACTGTTGATATTGATGCCCAGGTTGATCTGTAAAAGAGAGAAACTAATCTTAGCGAAACGTATGATAAGTCGTACTGTGGGAACAGGTTACTACAGTAGGGTTGTCGGATTAGCATTCCTGAGCGTGAAGCGCTGCTGGAAAGGCGGTAATGCTAGACAGAACATAAGAAATAAAAGTCGATAATATATCTTAACCTTAGGCGTAAATCTTTGCGTCGGACTTTTGTATGATTACCCGAAAAGGGCAACCATCTCCTGCGTGTGCGTGAGGATTGCTCCCCACAGGTCAGTCGCAGTTTTCGCCTGTATGAGTGCCGTTTCCACCTATATATATATATATATATATATATATATATATATATATATATATATATATATATATATATATATAATATATATATATATATATATATATATATATATATATATATATATATATATATATATATATATATTTGATATATTTATAACATCTAATGTGTCCTTTGTATCTAAGTATCTAATATCAAAGCTTCTAAGTGCTTGTCCAATATAAACTGAATTACAGGCTGTGCAGTTCAATTTATAGATACCAGATTTCGAAGTGTCGTTAGTTGAATCTTTGGCATTAAATAAACATTTGGGAATAAATAATTACATAAAGGAAATTGTGGAATAATATTGTATTTGAAACATTGGTGCTATTAAAAAGGGTTTGCTTTGTTTTGTATACAAGATTCAGCATACCCGAACATTAGTCGCTAGCACTATCTTCATATTAAAATAAAATTAATCTACTTCTGCATGTAATGCTGCTTGAGGTAAATTTATTAATTGATTTCGAATATCTCATACATAAAAAAACTAATGTTATGGGTTTCACTTCCAGTACGAAATCCCAATTGCTATAGTGCTAATAGCGACATCTCAAATATTATTAGACGCGATTAAAATAAATTATTGAAATAAAAATATATAAAATATGTTTTGTGAAATTTACGTACGAATGTACCTGTTGTAATATTATTAAACATAAATGGATGGATTACGAATGTCCTGCTTTTTAAAACATTTTCCGATACGCTATCGTATTTTATTACAAAATATCAACAATTCGATCAATGTTGCAAATTACTTCAAATTGAAATATTATAACTTGACTGTTCTGATCAGAATTCTGTCAATACCAGGTGAAGTATCAAGTTTGATGCGTTTTATTGCGCTAAATACATCATCGCTTGTAACAGTTATGTTTGGCGTTTTAAACATTTTTGTAAACGCTGCTCCATTATGTATGTCAATATGCCAGTATTTTTCAGTTCCAGATGTCAGTTCATAATAATTATCACGGCGACGCTGGCGGTTTTTCTGATCAGCACGTCCCGACTTTGATAAACGAGAATATTGAGTAGTGTTGATAGTATTTGCTTATCTTTTGCCCGTTTGAAAATTCTTTACTGCAGAGTACTGGTAATCGTTCATTAAACCGATACAGAAATTCTGAAAATCATTTTATTGCTGTTTCAAATAAAGGTATGTTGAGTGCTTTCTCATTTTCACAAATACTAAATTTTTTAAGCCAATCCGATTTTTCTTTGTCTAATGTTATGTTTTCAGTTTTTTGGAGATTTAACCTTGCTTCAGTAGATTTATGTACCGATCCCAAAAATGTGTTGTGGTTAATAATCGCCTCAACTGTATTATTTGTGTGAACCTTAACTCCATGTTTTGTCTTCAAAGATTTACTACAGTGTTTACACTGGTGACATTACAATTTTGTTGATGTTAATGGCTGCGATACAGATACACCACTAGCACGAAGTGGTTGTAACTTCCCTTTTCCGCAAGTCACATTTTTATCTACAGGCCCTTTACATTTTTGTATAACGTGAATATTAATGCCTTTTATAGAGTTGAACGACTTATAGCAAAACAAGCACTGATTGTTGAAGGTTTTGCAATGCTTTCTGTTGGTCTCGAGTATTTATTATAATGTTTCTTAGGCCTGGTGGAGTTATACTTAGAGGAATTATCATCGTTTGAGATTGACGTACCCAGCACACTTTATATGATGGAAATTTGTCTAAGGTCTAAATAAGGTGTACAACTTCGTAAATGCAAAAATGTTAGAAAATCTCCAAATACTTCAAATTTGGATCAATTTGATGTAACTGTATTCTAATTTTGCGTGTTCGACTGCCTTTATATGAATTTTTATTATTATCTTGTGTAGTTACAGGAATTTCAGGTGGTTTAAGTGGTAATGTTGATGGTGAAGTAATTTTGGTGAACAAGGTTTTCCAAATGATAGGTATTATTTTACTGTCATCAGCTTTATTTAATAATTCTTCCTCGTAAACTGTAATTTGGCGCTAGTAATCGAATTTTGTTGGTATCTACATATAGTGTGACCCGTTTACAAATGGTGTGCTGCTATTGAAGAGCGTAGGTTCTTTTGAGAAATTACCAATTTGTGTTCTTGAGATCTCGCTGATAATTTACGATTAGTTTGGACGATGTAAGTATTTGGACAATTATCACATGGTCTTTCATACACTCCTTGACTCTCACCGGTAATTTTGTCTCTAGGGTTTCGTATTAATTCATGTAAAATTTTGTAGCGATTTCTTGACAAACGAAAACCGCACTCGGTACCTAACCTCCCAAAAACAGTGCAAGTATGCTTACATTGAAAGTAGCGGTTCTGCCGTCTTTGCTACCTACACTTCCAATGCTAATATCCTTTATAATAAGTATTATAACACGGACAATTAACGCCCGGGGCGTCTGACGAAAGTTGCGCTTATTCAAAAATGTTCTACACGCTCATAACATGCACTTCCTCTCCATCACCCGAACAATACCCAAAGACACCAGAAATTATTTCTCGTTCGGCCGATTTCAAATACTTCCGTACCTACAAAAGCTATGATTACTAGTACTATCTAATTTAGACAATTCCGTAATTCAAAGTGATTTTACTGCCCAATACACCCTATTCGGTCACGATCAATAACAACGGAATTCACCTCTAGCTAGTGATATTTCGCCTGCCTCTCATGCAGATCAAGAACATCGAACCCAACTTTATCGAATATTACCGTTATACAATAACTAACCACATCTTCTCTTCAGATTCCACTGCTCACTACCTTGCTCGAGAGTACTTCATAGGCACCACGACCACTTTCGACCATTTACCACTTCTAGTCAACACCTCAATCAAGTGGGTTTCCCTTTTCCTTGATAAAAGAAAAAAGAGCGTGTGATACAGACCAGTTATAGCTCCTACACTTTTGTGCTATACATAAATTATCTTTATTCAACAACTAACCCGAACCATTGCTTTGCTCACGACAGTACTATTTATTGCAGTTTGTCTAAGTCATAATAGTATTTTTCTATCTCAAACTGGAACATTACAGCTGAAGTGAAGATATTTAACATATTTTTGAATGGAGAAGAAATAATCTAGTAAAATTTAATGCTAACAAAAATCAGTGTTAAGTTGTATCCGCCAAAGAGATCAGCTATTTCCTGTTATAAATACGAATTGCTTAGATCCTAAGTTTTCAGACTCTATTGCTATGTTGGGAATGACTGTAGCTTCAAATTTATCATGGTCTTATAATATTCTGTCCATTACTAAAGCAGCCGCTCCTAAAATATACATTTTGTACAGACCTAAACAGGACTTTACCTCCCGACAACTCTTTCAACTATATAAATCCCAAATTCGATCTTATTTAGAATATGATTCTCACCTCTGGTTAGTGAGAATTATAGTTCTTAACTTTTGACACAGTTCCTTGAGCATAAATAATCGTTTCAATTGCTTCTTTATAGTATTGGTATTACAATACCTATTGTATTGCTGAACTACGTCATTTGATACCATCTCGTGCAGATCTCTACTTGTACCAAACGGGTGCAATCCACATTGTTCTACGCCGTTTTTTATCTTTGGAATGATCTTCTCAGTCCCCGCTTTCCTCTTACTTATGATATAAAAAATGTTTAAGGTAGCCGTTCATAGGTAATTCAATATCCTCTATCCAATCTGCTGTTCCTGAGTGCTTTAGCATGTTAGGCTAATGTTAGCCTGTTTAGAACCACAATAATTAAAAAAAGGCCTCATTTTGTCCAACACCATCAACCCGTACCATTAAAGACGTTTCCAATGCCGACTGGTGTGCGCTTTTCGAACACATCTTCTGAACGGACACCAAACCTTCTCACACCCCAATATGGTGAGAGATCCATCGGCTACATAACTTCTCTTATGGCGGAAATGATCGAAACCCCAGTTCCACTAAAAACATCACGAAAACACTCACATATCGTCAAGTAATTGAAAATAAAAGAAAATCTACCATAAATTCTTGCGATCCGCTTGATGAATCGAAAAACCAGTTGAAATACTAAATAATCCCAGAGAAAATCCATCCTAACTCGCTTAGAATAACGGTAAGTTCCTCTGGTAACGGTTTGGTAGACTGCACAGCAGAAAAGTTTACAGGTTTTCTTGCGAACCATTTTTAGATCTTCCGATGGTGTGCAGTTTGAAAACTCCTCTAAAAAACTCCTGGAAGGTGCTATCGAATTCCACAACCTGAACATTCCCAAAATCCATTTGATGTCTTCCTCACACTCCACCAAGGTAACTTATACTTAAAAAAGGAACCCAGTATGGACGACCTAAACCTAGAAATCCTACGAAACCGACCTGATCAAGACATAAACATACTAACGAGTATCTACAACAAATGCATTATACTGTCTTATTTTTCGATAGTCTGGAGATCTGCGTCCATGTTTCCCAAACCTCACCCTCGTCCCACCTAAACTGTCTTGGAAAATGATTAAATCGAAGACTATCTAAATGATTAAAGCAATCCCTTAAAACCAAATTAACTTTTTTTCTGCAGCCATTTCGGTTCCCGGCTTAATCGAATAGGTCACGATCCCTTACTGAACATTAGGCAAGCACTTGGTAGTACCTGTTATGCAGGAATTCTAGCCAAATCTATACCTTATTTCTTCCAACCCACTGTTCCTCGCTTGTACCTCACTAACCGACCAGTACAAGTCTTTTCAACACACAGCAGGTAGACCAGAGGATTTTGCCTTATCCTCTATGCATACACGATTTTTTAACAGAATATACATTAGCCTAGAATCTGCGTGACGCAATTGTCGGAGCTTCTTTCTGACATGTGCATCATAACAATGAAGCGGCCTTCCAAAATATTTCAGAGAACCCCAGCAACTTCTCCACAACATCTTGAGTCTTCTGTCTTCCGAGGTAATCAAACTATCAATCTATCCAAACTAAATGTTGCAATTTCCATCAGTAAGGATCGACTAACAATCAGTGACATACCTGGGAATACTGTTAGCTAAAACCATAAACTAGCTACCCGATGTACCCGGAATACTAGACATAATACACCATGGAAAGTGCTTTATTTGCATTCGCCCTGTTATAGGTTATCGAGATTTTTTGTACACAAATATTAATCAAAGTTACCTTTCCTCCATTGCTTCTATATAGGCGATTCCCAAAACGAATACACAAACAGTATTGCACATAATACGAACACTATAAAACAACTAGCACGTTTTACAACTTTCAACGATTAGCTATATAGTCATCCCATAAACCCCAAATGTACTGTTTAAACAACATCCTCTTATGTATTTCGTTGGCACTCCGAATCTTCTATCGGATAACCACTTATGTTAAGACACAGATATGGAATATATCAGGAACCTTACATGTTCACATCTAAATTACGTCAAATTTGGGATGACTCGCACATACAGAATAGAATTCAATAAGAACGACCATGATTTTTTTTCATTCGTTCTTTAACTTATGTTTGTAGTTAACACAATGCCTTTATTTGTTTATTTCGTGTCAAAATCGGCTTTACATCATTGTAGTACATATACAATTAAATACAAACCACCTGTAAATATAATATATATATATATATATATATATATATATATATATATATATATATATATATATATGTAACAAGCAAAAGACATAGAAGGCTTTAATTATCACAAACGGTTAGAAAAATTTATTTTTGACATTAATTTATAAAGATTAAACTTGATCGGACCAAAATTGGGCAACCTTAGAAGCGTTTTCCTCAGCCTGTAACGCCTTTTTTCGCGGAATGAGATTGACTTTAGTTTAATTTGCCTCGGGGTTAGCTTAATCGGTTCTTGCGTCTGCAAGACGGCGAGTGGTTCGTTTTTCTACGTTGGAGTTGATCACACTGAACTATAGTCTTGTAAGAGTTTAAACATATATTATCCTATTTCTTACAAAACTAAATATTCACACTTACAACAATATATATATATATATATATATATATATATATATATATATATGAGGTTAAACTAAAGTATTTTCGGCTGGATCGGAATCCGGTGATCTCATCCTTAGGTCCTCTCTTCCATCCTTTGGATCTTCTGTGAAAATATTGTTAATAGTGGTAATTATACTTGCAAATGACCTAGTTTAAGTACTTTAGTTGAAATCAAAGAAAAATGAATGAAATTTTGAAGCCGGTGCTATCTTTTTCAGTGGCTATCGGAAGCAGGAAATAATTTTATGCCGTTATTTAATACCGGATAGCAGGTGTTGGGTGATAGGATAGCCCGGTCTTTGCTCTTTTATACCTGCGACGGCCTTCTAAAATGATCGATATTTTAAAGAGACTGTTTTGTATATGAATGAAAATGTGAGTTTATTTTGCCTTTACAAAATAAAGCTTTCACGGTTTTACTTTATTGAAATGTTTTTATTTAATGGACTCCCTAAATATGTACAGGATTCACGTATTCTGATTAATTATTTACAATCGGTTCGTAATCATAGTGCTTAAAGATATATTCTAATTAGTACTTTAGTAATTGGTATGAATTATATTCAAACCAAAATGACGGTATGTGCGAGTTATTACATTCTTGAGTATTGGTTATGACTACTCTCTCAGTGTTGTTTATGCATTCGAGGCGGGCTTCCCGCTTTCGTTCGCGGTATAGTAACCTGGGGTGGCAATGACAATTTTAATAAGGTATTTAGACTTTCGGGAAACGTTGTAGTTTAAAATTGTTTAGTACGAGATAATAAACGCGTTTGTTCAATGCAGAGCTTATATTTTAACAAGAATACGATTTGCTTTTTTCCTAAAAGCAAAGCTTTTACGGTCTTACTTTTATGAAGCGTATATTTTAAAACTCACTAATCTAACTAAGTATTTATACTAGGTTATTAGTTACGTTGGTAATTATTCTTTAATTATTGATCGGTCTCCATGAGGGTGGGTTATTTATGTACGATTAGAATGTATCACTCACGTAGTCACACAAAGTTCGGAAAGTAGGTGTCCCGAACATATTGTACTTGCGCGCGTCTGGTTGCGGTCAATCTGCGAGCCTCCTGCACTTCGACTCTTTAATTATTTTGCTTAGTGTAGGCATATTTGTGTGAGTCTATGTACTGTGTGTAGGCGGAATACCATTTACAAGAATCCGAACAAATGCCCGTTGCGCTGTTTAAATGATCTCCCTGGGATTGACAGAACTTAGGCGAGTACCTTTCTATTTAACAGGGTGAACGAACGATTACGTCGGGTGTTTAACCTGGTGTGACATCGGTCATCAGCGTATGTGTAATGTTGTATCTTGACTTACGTACATTTAGCCTCAGCTTTCAGCATCTACAAGCTCCATTATCTGAGATGAAATGTTCGGGTGGTGGTGTCGCATTAAATGATAAACGACGATGCACTATGATAAACGGTTCGACACCTACAAAGATCGACAGGTCGGCGGAACGGATCGGCGTAACAACATTAAAAAGAGTAGCGCGTCTTGCGGTTTTGTAGAGGATCCGCGGAAGGCGGAGACGGCTTCTGTGTACGGGTCTTCAGGTCGGGATTGACGTATAGACAGGAGGCGACTATGACGTAGAAAAGCTTTTGATGTTTTTGAAATTAACGTCGGAGGGGATATAGATACATTATTTGATAATATCTGTGAATATTAATAATTAATTAAAGCAGGACAATTAGCAAATAATTAATAATGAAATAAAAAGTGTGGTAAGGGACGCGGCTGTCTCTTTACAAGCCGATAGGAGGTCCTCCAATGTACAAGTCGTTCGACAGTGTGGGCAGCTGTATAAATATTGGATGGTTTCTGGTTTTCGGCATTCACATAGGGTGGGCGAGGTAGTTCCATTTAGCCAGATTATCTTTAGTATTGCCCACTCGACTTCTAAATTTGGCTTTTCCATACTTTCCAATCCAGGTCTCTGCCAGATGGTAAAGTCCTTGCTGAGCTTATCTAGGTATCTAGTGCGACCGTGCTATGTAAGAAACTTTTTCTCGATTCTAGTCTGCTTCTGGGCGGCTAATAGCAATATATAGGATGCGCCTCATTGGTTTCCATATTTTCGCTTGCGATGTTGGCTGCAATTGCAGTCTTATGCTTGGAGGGGCTATACCGGACAGGCACTGAAGTTTGTGTATTGGGATAGGTCTTAGACAGCCCGTAATTATTCTACACTGACGATAATGGGCATTAACATTGAAGGTAATACAGTACCTTAAACACACGCTGCACTGAAAACAGAACCATCATCAAGACTGAAGAGAAAGAAGACTACGGGACAATCCACAACAAAACACCATCAACATTAAAAAATAACATCACGAGCACGCTAACGAAGCAAAAAAGCTATCAGTTGGTATATGACGCTCAGTGCTGTTTATCTTTAAAACGAATTATTAAAATAATTGCTAAACACTCATACACAAGGTAAAAGTAGAACGATATTTTAGAGGTCGTGTATAACCACAATATATAAACTCGTAAATTATTCACCTATGTGCTCTCTGTAATATAGATCATGCATTAGGTAATACTTTTCCATTCTCTCATACAATGCAACTTTATCTAAGGTGTAAATTTAATGGTGATAGAACGTAGCATAACATACCTATACTCTACTGGGATTTACGCCTATTGTGCATTTTATGCACAAATCAATAAATGTGGAATACTAAATTTAAATCAAATTATAATAATATAAACAAACTAGTTAAGAGTGTTTGTTAAACAGAACACAATGTTTCTGTGCTATTTCTTTTAGGCGAACTGAAGCTCTTATCTAACAAACATACATTTAGTAACATTTAAGTTCCTGCCCACGTAACCAATAAGTGCCGCTTCATTTAGAAATGCACATAAATAAAGGAGATGAAAATAAAGTATACATTTGCTTTGACTACCCACAAACATTTATATTGTTTTTTTATTTATTTCAGGTAAAATGTTAACCCAACTGGACGTATCCCAAAACAGTCTAACATCCGTTCCATCAGCTGCGTACAAGAATTTGCATCATCTTCTTATTTTAAATATGAACCATAATAATATTAACAGCATACCAAATCGAGCATTTCAAGGATTAGATACTTTAGAAATTTTAACATTGTATGAGAATAAAATTACTACAGTCGAACCTGAAGCTTTTGTTGGATTAGAAAAGTAAGTACCTACTTAAGCATTATTTCTAGAATTAAATAAGAACTATTTTTCCGATTGGTAAAGAATTATTGTGTTACTACTACTACTTAATTTACTTAAGTTATATTTATAGAATAGTAATTGGTCATCAATTTGCAGCGCATGAAATAGCTATATAGTCAACGAGAGAAGAAAGTTGTACTTTTTTCAGCTCGAGTTCAAAGTATGTAAATTGAACAAGAGTTGAAAAGACACTTTCTTCTACTGTTCTACACAATTTTTGTTTCTAAAACTACATTTAAAATTATAAAATTATAGTAATACACTAATGAAATTCGCTACACAACTTGACATGTATAAAATAATTACTGTATACTTGGTAACTACGCTGTTCATTCTATAGGTTGTAACGGTATAAACGGGTGGTAGAACGGGATTACAGATAAAATTGGCCTTTTTTTGCCCCGACTAGCCAGCGTATGGGTGTAGGTCAGATGTTGAAAAATTTTGCACAACCAGAATAGTAAATCGTACGTAAGTCACAATAGGGGATGAAGACAAAATCAATTCGGTTAAGGGCGCCAGAATGTTTAGTAGTCAAAATAAGGGTCGTCGTGCCAAAATTACGAGTACATAGCGTGTCTAAACATACAAAAAACATACGCTTACCTATCCGCAATCAATCCCAGGTGTGCTGGACAGCAACTCAGCAAACCACCTGAAATAGGGCTTCAAAAACACTACACGCTTGTCAAACAAAAGCGTGATAAACACTCAATAAAGTTACGTTAATACACCTCAGTGTAATTAATTAGGCATTAAATAATAATCAAAACAAAACAAAAGAAAAATAAGCTACAGAATGAACTCTAAATGAATTAATACTCAACTAAAAAAAATAAAAAAACACTAAATATTAATAACGCTATTACTCAATGAAACAAAAAAAAAACTAACTTCGTTACGTTAAAACTAAATTACCGGTAACTTGCAATTTGCAAAAAAAAAACTCTTATGTAACACAAAAGGGTTTCCACAGAATTAAAACACATTTATAAAACCTAACAAACTATAATAAAATAATAAAAAAGAAATAAGTATAAATATAAAAAGAATGCAAACATACGATAATGCGTATAAACAAAAAAATACAAATGCTTAAAAGGCGACAGGATGTCTGATCAGAAACTGCTTTACGCCAGTCTAAATCGTTTAACCTAAATATATAATTCGTGGATAATATACCCACACTACAACAGGGTCAATTGCCCTTTAATACTAAAAATAAATAACAAAGTGTGAAGGCGGAGCGTCAAAACTACGATTAGTTACACTAAATAAATTTAAAAAAACAACTTAATTTACCAAAAAAAAAATACGACACCGCTTCCAAACCCTCGTCAACACAAAAAAAAAATAATTCGAAACACACCAAAAAAATAAATCTTGAAAATCTTCAATTAAAAAAAACAATATTATGTTACCTTAAGGTCTAGAATTACACCTCTCCTGTGTTACAACAATGAAAGCGCACCAGGTGATGTTACTGCTATAACGGAAATGAACTCTTCCTGGTCTGGCAAATGATGACAAATTGTTGACTATTGTTCTATGATACACAAACGATCCCTTGATTGAATCGCGTTAAAATGTTATTGCATAAATTCAAAACTTGTTTTAAAATAATAATTTGAGCGTTCAAAATTGCTTGTTAACTTAAATCTTTTAATTGGTTTTATTTCCAATAATAATCCAAAATGTTGATAATTTGTTTAAATAACTATAAATTTTAATATACTGCGAAAGTTTCTTTATCTTTACACACGCTTTGTACGGTAATTCGGTGGGACAGCAAGAACGTTAATGTTGAATAAATCCGCAAAAGCGAGAAAAACCAAAGAGGTCACTGACGCACTAACACAACACGACGATGTCCTCTAGGTAACTTTACGTAAAACTGAAATCGGCACTAGGTATAATCCTCTGGTGAATGAACAATTTTAATAAAATCCCTTCTACAGGTCTTCTTCAGGAGTAGCCTAACTACCCTTACTACACAAAAGTACGTTCGTTAAACACCACAAGGTCCAAAATTTCAACGTTCTAAACCACCCCTTAAAGCGTAACAAGCGGCACCGTACTACTCGAGAGCGCGATCAGTTTCAGAATCCCAAAAATTATTCACAAAAATCCATCTTTGATTTTGCATCCCACTACTCACAAAAAATCTTATCTACTTTAATTCCACCAATTAAAAAAACGGAAGGGAAAGAGATGGTACCCCAATACATAAATTTCGTTTTCGTCCGTAAGGACTCGGTAGTTTTCAAAATCTCAAACGTCAGCAAAAGTAACGTGTACAGCATCTCTATGTTTACCTTAAAGTACGAACAATAAGGCCCACATGCAATCTCTATGACTCAAAACCAGCATATTCACTGTTACACTGAACAACTATACTTAAGCGTCTCTATGTCGCTAACATGACATCATACACAGATAAATCTACACTATTTATTTAAATTACTTAATTTTCTATTATATTTTACGGAAATCAAACGAAATGAACCTTAATTAAACTTATATACAACTATATACAAATAAGCGTTAATCAAACTTCTATAAACGGGAAATAAGGAAAAACAACCTAAATTACAAAAAAAAAATTCACAAACAAAGAATCTAAAGCTCACCATACACCTACCATCCCTAAAGGTCGCTACACACGTTAAACAAATTTACTATAGAAGTTAATTTGACAAAGAAAAGAAAAAAATATATCTGCATATACGGAATCTAACTAAGTGAATAAAACTACAAACAAAATTACCCAATACGTATACAGGGTGTTCAAAATACCCTGACAAGGTTAGCATTATTTGTGATTTTGGTGGTTCAAAATGTTAAATTCAATAGAAATTGACCCTATAGGTTTAAAATTATTTTCCATTTCGTTCCATTTTCAATGATTAGGATTACGTTACTGAATACCATCAAAACCGTTGTACATGTTCGGTTTTCCAAAAAATCTTGTTAATATCAGTTTTATGGTTCACATAATAGGTCGGGGGGCGGGAACTTTAGACGGGCACTGTATAGTTTATCTGGTCTATTATAAACTGATGAGTAAATAATTACAATTATATATTAATCAAAGCGAGAATGTACTAAAAATTCATGCGCGCATCGTCAATGAAATAAATGCAGACTAGATAAGTAAGTCAATTAACAAATTAAAAAAGGAATTTTAACGATGTATGGAAGGAAACGAAGGTCATTTCGAAGGTATTAGTAAATTCATTGATGGCTAGTTAATTCAGTTAATAATTAGTAATAATATTGAATAATTATAATTATTTGCCCTACAGTTTACAATAGAAGACAGAAACTACATACTTATTTGTAATCAGAACATTTTCTACCATAATAGCGTCAAATATACAGGACGTTCCATTTGAAAAAACAAATGTGTATTTTGGAAATATTTGTAATTATACAGTATACATCAAACAATTGATACAAGATAAAATAGTATTTTTTGAAATGCAACAACTGTGAGGGTGTTTTCCGGTTGCAAGTCAGACTTGCAGTCAGCTTTTATCAATACACAAATTAAGAGTCTGCATAATTTTATCACGTTCTAACATAATTATACGTATTTATATTTAGTTTCGGTACGCTGTTAGCTGCTGGACGGAATACGGATGGCGGTTTCCCGGTTATAGGGGTTAATGCGCGTTAAACGTGTTTCCGACGACACCCAAAAATATACTATAGTCTGGATTGTCCTTGGGCCATTTCTAAACCGTCTACAAACGGAAAGCTCCAGGTACCTCAGTGGAGGGTAACGTCAGGGTTTGAACGACGGCTTGAGATGTTACTAAAACAAAATTATTTCGGGCGGAACGGTGGCGAGAGAGTTAGACAAAGGTCACAGCTTCCATCTTTACGAACAATGATCGATGATGACTAAATAAATTATTTTTAATAAATACAAGCCATCTTAACTTTAATTAAGCTTGTGCGGTTAAAATCTGGACATACGAGTTTTCAGTAGCAATTAATCTTTACTACAAATATTAATGTAAATTACTTTCAAATCTAATGTTAGAGTAAGTGTCCATTAAAGTAAATTTAATCAAGTAATTAAAACTGCTATTTTACCTCATATTAGGTTGCTGTACGTTTTCAAAAACCAATATACACAATAAAAGAGTTGTCGGGAAGCTTGAGCGTCTTACTTGTATAACCTCGGATACGCTGGTAGAGGAATATTTTGGAAATTCCCATTCTCCCTACGTTCAAGCGTAAGCGTCGGAGTGTATGTGAATTAACACTAAATTAATTATTGATTCTTTAATTATCTCAATATGTTAGAGTTATTGCTTATCTAACAACGAAGGGATTGCTATAAAAGATTTACCACTTCGTACAAAAAAATAGCTTCTTACCTAACGTTCTAGTTGCTGATTACGGATATCTATGCCTACTGAGGATTCGAAATTACAGAACTTAAATGCCTACCTTTCACATATGTCAGCTTTTAAGTGCAATTTTTGAAGTACATTGTATTTTACACAAAATTCAATTGTCCTCAGAGATGTTTTTCTATACCTTACAGAAATTATTCAAATTATTCAACATTTTAATTGGATTGTTAATATTGGAAGTTATTGAATGAAACTTAGTTTGCTTGTATTGACTACAAAATGATCAAACTTATACCTAAATGGTAGTCGTAGACGACAATAACATGTTAGTATTTTTTATATTGACTTTAATAATTTTGCTAATTGAGTATTTACTAATTATAATCGTCGAAATTCAAATTCTATTTATTTGAATGAGTTTATTTATTTCGAAATTGGATTAATAGGAAACGCTTGCTTTAAACCTTTCGATTCCAGATGTGAATTGTAATACAAAATACTTTATCATTCGTAAAATATTTTTAATTATGAAGTAATAAAAGGAAAATCGGTATTTATATTTAACATTTAAATCTTTCTTGTTTGTTTATCATGAAATCAATTTTATTTCAAACAAAAAATATATGTGAAATTACTTTTATTTCGCAATTCAATACACCTTATCAATATTTTACAGTTAATGTGTTGTGTTATTTACGGGCTTCATCTGGGCTTTTTTTAATAGGATAATTTCATTTCTATGTGTTGGTTTTAATACTAAATACGGAACTTTTGAAAATTTCCCATACGGTGCGTTTAAACAAACACAACTTGAGGAGAAGTTAGGACGATAGTTACAATCAGTTCTAGCAATTTTATGCTAATTACTGACTACTCTGGTAACGAAGAAGACTAGTCTTCCCACGCCCTGTATTTAATTTACATTATCGAATTCTTCGTATTTCGTGAAACGTATCTTTATTGAACATGGGTTGATAAATGGGAAATCTCTCTTATTTAAATGGCACAGATTCTGCTTTTTGCAGGAAAAAAGGAGCAATCCTGCATTACCTTATTGTCTGCTCAGTATTGGTAATTTATTAAACAAAGTGATCATTGCAGCTTTCCAAATTCGTAACTTCTTGAATGAAAAAGTTCAATATCGTTTGATTTGATGGCATACCCCGTATATTTTTTTCCAAACAGCTTCGTTTGCGTATCATGATGAATGGCGGTAGTTACGAAAATCAAGTAATATAATTTTGTTGTGATATTTATATGTCAAAATAATAATTCTGATGAATTTCGTTTGAATTGTGATATTTGTAGGCAAGGCCTACCCTACCAGTAAGTTGACTGACATAACTTACGTGTTGAACTAAGCGGAAAAATCATCTCTTAGGTCACTGAATGTAAAAAATAAAGTACATTGAACGTCATATATTCAGTGGTAAAATGTTCAATGGTCAAATGTTCGAAACGTTATGTTGTCAATAAAATTTAGCTACTGAAAGGAAGATAATTTTAAAAAAATCTGAAGGTGAGCAGTAAGGCGATAGCAACGTTATGAAGCACATACAAATCAACTGTCAATCGAACAACAAAGAAGTATAAACATGGTCCATATCACATCAAGCATAATCAAGACGAGGGCTTAGAAAGATGAATACAATTTTATAGTTTTCTTATTAAACACTTGCAATCAGATAAACATTTGCTGTGCAAAGTTGTTTTCTGATGAGGAGATGTTCAGGAATAGTGGGCTAGTAAATCATCACAATATGGACTATCATGCAACTAAAAATCCTCTTTGATTGTGTAAAGTTCAAGATTAAGGATATTGGTGAACTAATACGAGTGGTATGGTATCCTTCAATACGAAATTATTGGCCTCTGTTTTCTTGAGGAGCCTTTAACGGGACGCATCTAGGTGAATGTTTGTTAGAATTTGCGGAAAAACTGGTCCTTGCAGCAAAATGGCGTAGTTTCACATGTCCGTGAGGTTCGGATGTGCTTAGGTCTGTAACACCTAATTAATTTGAATGGACGTGTAGGTATTATTTTGTGACCAATAAGGTCAAGTGATTTAATTCCGTTACGCCTCTTTCTTCTCAGGATTTACAAAAAAACCGGAAACGTGAATAAGCCGACCACCAGAGAAAATATGAAGATCATCATTCGAGAAGATTACCAAAAAGTTACACCTGTTATGTAGTAAAAAGTGAAAAACACCGTTCAAAAACAAATTGATACGTGTATTCAACACAAACATCTATTAAGACATGATATTGATACAAAATGTGAAGAGCAGTGTTTTGGAGATCATTTGAATAGTTGATGGTTAGATCTAACTGCCCCCAATAAACCCTCCTCTCCTCCGCTGCATGTCTCCCAAAATCCAATCAGCTCCAAGGAAAATGAAAACATGCTTAAATATGAAATTCAAGTACGTTCGTGTCGTTCTAGAGTTATCGTGGATACTAACATACAAAAATACGCACCCACTCCCACATTTTCACACACATCCACACCTACACCCACACCCACACCCACGCCTACATCCACACCCACACCCACACCCACACTCACACCCACACCCACACCCACACCCACACCCACACCCACACCAACACCAATACCCACACCTACACTCACACATGCACTTACGCGCACACATACACACACTCAGATAATGGCCGATCTTGGCGAAACTATCAAATTTTGTAAAATGAGGTAATAGGTCGATTTAACGATAGTGAAAAAAAAGTCGAATGCATAATCTTCTTACCTTCGAAAGTAAAAATGAAAAGTATTTTAGTCCTTAATAAAACGAAATAAAAATATACGGGGTGCTTCATTTGAAGGAACTAAAATTTTTAGTCCAAGGATATGCAAATTAGGAAGGTTACAATGATCACGCTAGATAACAAAATTACCAATATTCAGCATGCACTACGTTATTGTACGATTGGTCCTTTTTCGATGGAGCAACTGCCCATTAATCAAGACCATTAAAATGCTTACTTTCATCGTTACGTCCTTATATCCCAAACACCACGAAATTTCAGTCTATTTTTATAACAAGAGTCCTTGTAAGAAACGCGAAGAGTAGAAAAAAGAAACTAAACATAGCCAAGTTTGGCATAAGTGTTTATTTGCAAAACTCACCTCGTTTGTAGTAACTGATATGCTTATCAACTGGGTTTCCAGTTTCTTTTATGAGACGAGTGCGTGTTGTAGTTGATGACTTCCTTTTAAAAGAAGTTGGCATTAAGGCGAGAGTGCCACAGGGGTCAGTTGTAGCGCCTACATTTTTTAGGCTATATATAAATGATCTTATTTCTACAACGACTAACCCAATCCATTGCTTTGCTGACAACTGCACCCTTCATTGTAGATTATCTCAGTCTACTAATAATAGTAATCCACATTCTATCCCAACTCAAGGCATTAAAGCTGAAATGGCTATTTCACTCAACAAAGACATTCAACGTATCCTTGAATAGGAAAGTAATAATCTATATAAATTTAATCAACAGAACTCACTGTTGTCTTTGCCCACAAAGAATGTAAGATTCTATTACTATGTTGGGAATAGCTGTATTTTAAGATCTAACAAGGGTTGCCTATCTTTTTTCAGCTACTAGCGCAACTGCTCATAAAACAGCCTTTGTGCAGAATCAGAGCTTTATCTCCCGGCGACTCCTCCTGATTTGTGTGGTCAAAATTCAACCTCATCTAGGATATAATTCTCACCTCTGGGTTGGTGCTCCCCCATACGTTCCTAATATTGTTGGCCGTATTCAAAGAAGATCGATTATAAATGACCCGTACTTAACTTCTGACATACAGTCTCTTGACCCTTGAAGAATCATTTCAATTCCTGTTTTGTACTATCGGTATTACAATGGCTAATGTTATTGTGGCATTTTTGACCTTCAAGGTGTTGCCAACACTGAATTGCGTTCGGTTTAATTTTACAGTTTTCAAAATTGGAAATAAACGTATTGCCTTTCGAGGACCTAATGAAATAGCAGCGTGCCGCTTCAGTTATATCTCCAGTATGCCCCCTAGTACTAATATTTTTTTTAATTCGGTAATTGCATAGGGCAGAACAAAAATAGTTGTTTCGATGTACCTGTATGTGACAACGAACTAAAGAGCGTTGAACATATATTCCTCACTGTGAGCCATTTCCAAAATGATGGAGACTCAATACATTGTCACCATTACTAAGAACCGCTATTAGATAAGGAAAACCCCACGATGTTAAAGGGCTGGCTACAGAAGAGATTTTTAGCTTCAAAGAAATTGCGGAGGGCACGTAAGTGCATGGATGACCTTGAAGATAAGCAATGTGAGCGACCTTGACCTTGAAAACCATTGATCCTGATGTGGAGAATCTGTATGAGAGCTTCAATGGTCTTGATCTTGAAAACCTTGTACTTGAACGCTTCGACCTTGAAGCGAGGAACGCGTACATGCACACTGAGTTAGAAGTGGGGTAGCTATTCTACTGGCGCGCAATTTAGCGCCAAGAAAATTCCTAACGCAGAATTTAAGTGTGAGTTCAATCTTTTTCAGTATCTGAATAACGATTAATTTGATTAGAAAAATTTAGAAACACCCTGTATGTGTTAAATCACCACTGCACTATAATTTAACATATGCAGTTGAAATTAAAATTTAAATTTGAATTTAAATCAGACATTATATTAAACGTACTACATTGTGTTTTCACTGTAAAATAACTATTGCAATTATTTACAAAGCTATTTGTTATATTTGAGTTTTATTCATTTCTAACTAGTTTTTCACAACTTTACACTTACACGATAATTTGCTATTTGATTATAACATTTTTCACTTACAACTTTCGGCCGTTAGAGGGTATTCTGTCAACGCAGTTTAATAATATTTAATTTGTTTAGGGTGTACTTATCCTTTACTAAAATTGTATTTCATAACTGACTTTATACGTTTACCAAACTGTTATATTAATAGGAGGCTGTAAGTGCTATCGAAATGTATAGACCTGTGTAAAACATATATACAAGAATACACCATCAAAATCCTAAAAAAGCTAAGTATTTTAATTATGTGTAATAATGGTGGAAGTTTACACTTTCATATTAAGTAGAAGTTAGAGGATAAACAACTTAATAAGCAAGTGCTGTGATTTGTGTATCATCGTCATCTACCTACATTTTAACTACAACCCTTCTGGCTTTAAACTGTTCAAACCTTATGCAGTTGTTTCATAACCTTCTTACAGATTCATGGGAGGTGTTGGTCTATCGGGATGTATTTTATGGATTACTCATACGCCCGGACTACTATCTCTTTCAACTTTAATAAATAATTCATAAATTATATTATCTTCATTTATAAAATCCATTTTAGTGCATAAGAAATTCTATTTACAGAATGTCTTAATCCTACTAGTATTAAAATTTTTAAATTACATGCAACACGGCACCCTATAGCTACAGCAAAATGAGGTTCTTTTTTTTACCTTCCAACCTACATATTATACATATTTAGCTATAGAAGGTTATGCAATCGACTTTTATTTCACTATCGCTAAATCGACTTATTACATCATTTTACAACTTTTGGCCAAGTTTCGCCAAGATCGGCCTTGATATCTGGATGTGTGTCTGTGCGTGTGGATGTATATTAGTATCTATGATAACTTCAGAACGAAAATACCACGGTACTTAAAATTTTGTACTTAAGCTTATTTTCGTTGGGCTTGGAGCGGATTAGATTTTGGGAGAAATCCAGCAGCAGAGAGGGTTTATTAGGGTAAGTTTTTGTTTTTTATCAAATATTTCTAAAAGAGCTGTATATTTCAAAGATATAAAAATACCTAGATATACATCTTAAACATGTTCGATTAATTATGCTTTATGCATGATATGACCCGTAATTTAGCGGGAAAAATTCCTAAGGTAGAATTTAGTGTTAGTTCAATTTTTTTCAATATCCGAATAACGATTAATTATATAAGAAAAAGTGTAGACATATTTTTTGAAGAAAATTCAATTTTACATAACTTTCCTTAATATAACGCAAGATAAACCTAAAAATTAATTAAGTATGAATAAAAAGTTTGAACTGTATTATTGATATCTTATAGAAGCGGGACCATGTATTTAGGTCTATGTAGTTAACATCTATCTGACATGAAGTTTTAAACGTCAATTTGACGTAGATTATTTTTTTTACAATGTTGCCCGTTTTTGTTATGAACGTATAAAAAAGAGGTTGCTTAGTTATTCTAAAAGATTATAATTATAGTACATTATATACCAAGGCGGAAAGTGTTCCATTCCCGTCTTCGCCTCTCGGTGAACTAGTTCTCGAGACAGGGGAATGGTACTTTGCCGAGGTTTGTATACTATTTTATTCACAATTAAAGAACAAGTAACATTATACAGTTCAAATCACAAAATTTTGGAACACATCCATCACGGCTTCTCGTTTAATATAGAAGGTCGTGATAATGCGACTTTTAATTTTACTTTAATGAGAAACCATAAATGTTATGCTTACTATTTTTCTATTGGTTTTGTCGTTACTTGTTATCAATAATTCACTTATTAAATATGCTTATTAAAGAACACGAGTTGTTTGTTTCCACCTATTACTTGCGTTCACTCACCATCTGCGCACGTGAGAAAAAATGGTTGCATACTCTTGACCATTTATTAAAATTGGCAAGTTAACAAATTGAAATTGATAGTTTAAATCGGTGGTAGCTCCCCCACAGGTTGGAAAGTGGTCCATTACTCACCGTTTCATCTCATTACTGTCTAATTATTTTGTTATTACTGACCGCTTAAAGTAAATCCGTGGAATCATTCACTTTTCAACCTTTAAATGGTTAAAAAACGGTATGTCACAAAGTAATTGTGAATAAAATTTATTTCATTTCTTTTAATTTCCACTTTGTAGGTTGGAAGGTCGTATGTTGTTTCACACCAGATATTTGTTTTATGCTAAACTTTAACGTTGCGGAGTTACTTTGATATTAGTGGTCAAATGCTATAAAACTTGAGTCTACGAGCACAACTTTAAAACGTGTATTACAAAAAAAAAGAACAGGAGAACATTACTCTGTTTGAAACTGATACCAGATCAGCAGTTACAGCACTTACTGTTGATAGGCCACACTATCTTTGACTGGCGCTGTAAATATATCGTTTTGTACAAGACGAAACAAGTGATCGGAACTTACACATTTGAGTCCGATAACTGTAACTTCGCTTGCAGAAAATACTTGTAAGTGACCGATTTACGTTTTCCTAACTTAAATTGCACTAAGACGAACGTTACTGGTGTTAGAAGTTCCACATTACGCTCCATGTACGTCACTTGTTCAGATACAAATTCTTTTTGAACAATGCCCTCATCATCTACGATGCGAGATTCATGTTTCGTTTGAGCGTGCACGAAGTCGATTTTTTCTAGTGTTTCTCTAAGGAACATCGGGACAACATCCTTTAGTAGTACTGTTTCACTGCTGTATCTCATTATATAATTCGTTACTATTGCTCTCCATTCCGATTTCTTTCCCACGTCAAGTGGCTAGCAAATGTGTCGAATGAGACGTCATGTAGTTCGCACTGGCAGATAATAGTCTCATTAAAATGTGACGCCAGCATCGGGTAGCAAGTTGCACTTAAACAAATCCTAAAACGTACCTGCACCCATCTAACCATGTGATGCGCGATTGAACCTGCATTCAGAACGACAACAAAAACTTTAATGTTGCGTTCATGGAATTTATCATTAAGTACACGGAAAAGTATGATGTATTGTTCAGATGCGGTCCTAATGGATAAGTTTCCTTCAGTCACCATCTTGAGAGCTTCCTCCTGTTGCTCCTGTGTATAATTTTTGTAGTTTTTGGTACCGCAGAAACAATATGTGTTTCAGCAGTGGAGCTACATTCATCACCCAATAAATCTTGCCCACCATGTTGATCAATTACACCCCGCGGCACAATATGTAAATAGGTACTTTTGCATTTGAAATAAAAACTCGCAAACCCGCCACGACTGTTACATAAAGCGCTCTTTATGATATATATAATATAAAATACGTAAGTCACATACATACCTTTATGTACAGAAAGTATTTCAGTGGTTGAAAATGCACTAACAATTCCGTGTTGCCAAGCGGAAGTTAATGAACTGTCGCATTCGATCACAGCACTTTTCGGCACAAAAATGTGAAGTCTGATAAAATCTCCCCTCGATATTAAAGACGCCCACTTTACAGTAGCCTTATTTTAACACTGACAGTAACAACAAACATGCGTCACGAGTACAACGTATGTGTATCGCCGAATATAAGATTCTGATTTGCTCGTGACGTCTACGGACAATCACGGCATTAACACCTTATACAATGTTCCTTGAAGGACATACCCTGCGACTTCAATAATTCGCGCATGGGAAAGTCTGCACTAAAATTCCAAGTTTGTCTTCACAGATGGGAACTTGTACAGGTTATAATGAAACCAAAGATGCACTAATCAAATTTGCCATAGCCATCTTAGTTTTTGTGTTACAGGGTGATTTTCGAAACATTGCATTTTCAGTCATCCCCTGTAACTCTGTTATTGTCAGACATATTAAAAAAGTAAAAACTGATATTTGTAGATTTTTTTACGTAGAATCCAGTGGCGATACTCAGATTTTCTTTAGAGGTCACAGTTTTGAGATATTGACATAACCTACTTTTTTAATGGGACACCCTATATGTTTCTTAAAATCTTTTTCCCATTGCCAAGAGCTTTTCAAAAATATAGCATTGTCTATATTTATTTTTATAAATAACGTGACAAAATGATTTCTTTCTATAATTTACATTAAAAAAATAATTAATTAATCACAAATATTGTTCAAATTGCAGACCATTATGTCTCCTACAAGTTTCACAAAGTTTATAAATTCTTTTAATAGCATTTTCCAAAATAAATGATTATCTTCGTAATTCTGCAAAAGCATTTTCCGTTGCAATTTTTAATTGTTGCATGTTGGCATATTGCATTGAATAAATTTTATTCCTTAAATACCTCCACAAAAAAAAATCCAAAGCCGAGAGATCCGGTGATCGTGGTGGCCATCGAACAGATCTATTTGTTCTAATCCATCTCCTGGGAAAACGTTCATTTAGCCAGTTTTGTATTATTCTAGCATTGTGGGCTGGAGCCCCATCCTGCTGAAAGAATATATCGTTCAGTTGAGCCAGTGGAATATCTTCTAAAATGTTCATAGTTTTTTCTTGTAGAATTTGTAAGTACCCATTAGAGTTTAGGTTTTCTTCATAAATCTTGTAAACTATTTTTCGGTTAAAAATAAAGCAGGAGACATTAAATCCGAACCTGCCTTGATGCTCTCTAGGAAAAATCACGTGGGTGTTTTCTTGACTCCAAAACCGCGAGTTGTATCTATCAAGAATTCCCGAACTTGTGAAATGTGCCTCGTCTGACCAAAATTTTTTTTTTCAAAATTAATGTCCTGAGTTTTCATATTTATAAACCAATTGCAGAACTCCAATCTACGTTCAGCATCACCAGGGTTCAGATGATGAACACGTTTATCTATTTTCCTGCACGAGGTTCAGGAGTGGCTTGAACAACTGCTAAAACGTTGATCTCTGATTCCTCGTTCTCTTTGCTATAAACTCGGGGTCGAGGTTTGTCAAAACATCCATGTTGGAAAAGATAAAATTTTAATTTTTGAAATATTCTTCTGTCGGGTTGTCTTCTTTCGGGATATCTATATGATAAAATAGGTATTTAAAATAAATACAAATTCTAAGGTAAAGATTAACTGACCTGTTCAGTTAGAGTTCTAAGGCCTGGTCTGCGTTTTCATTAGACAATATGAAGCAGGTATTCATATCATATTTCTCAAAGTTTTCAAATTTTTAGTTTCGAGCCATATTAAAATATAATTAAACAACAACAACAAGAACGATAACAATAAACAAAAACAACGAATAACAATAAATATCAGCACTAAATTTGGGAAAATGTAACCAGGAATAATTTGAGAGAAGCAGAAACTTCAAAAATCAAATACCTAAGTAATGGCAGAACGTTAATTATTTTGTTTTTTGCGTTACCCATGGCTATCCACCATTATCAATGTAAATTGTAGACAACAATTATTTTGTCACGTTATTTATAAAAATAAATATAAACTATGCTATATTTTTGAAAAGCTCTTGGCAAGGGGAAAAAGATTTAAAAAAATATATAGGGTGTCCCATTAAAAAAAAGTAGGTTATGTCAATATCTCAAAAACTGTGACCTCTAAAGAAAATCTGAGTGTCGTTACTGGATTCTACGTAAAAAAATCTACAAATATCAGTTTTTACTTTTTTAATGTGTCTGACAATAACAGAGTTAGAGGGGATGACTGAAAATGCAATTTTTCCAAAATCACCCTGTAGCACACAAACTAAGATGGTTATGGCAAATTTGATTAGTGCACCTTTGGTTTCATTAAAAAATAGCATGGTGTCGCGAAAACCGCAAGGTTCTAACCTAAAAAATAAGCGAAATACCTCGTAAAACATACGAAAATGGGACAACCTGTACAATAGCGGGGTAAAAAGTATGGTGCTAAAATGCCATATCTAACAAAATTCTAATACATTAAGGCATATAATTATTATACCGTTGTGTGTCAGCAATATGTAAGAATATTATATAAAAATTTTTAAACAGATCACTCTTAGAGTTAGTTACTTCTGCGACTAAATAAATAACACTGTGGTTTTATTTCCTTCTACTCCAAAATTGTATCATTTACACTTGTGGCGGTATTGAACTGATGAGATATATATATATATATATAATATATATATATATATATATATATATATATATATATATATATATATATATATATATATATATATATATATATATATATATATATATATATATATATATATATATATATATATATATATAACTGTCATAGCAAACAAATTTTGACAACTAACTTACTAATATAAAGTCGTTGCTACAGTGATGAAAGATATCAGTAAAGGGACGTATTTCTTGCCGTAAATGTACAGATTGATTGAAAAGTGAGGACAAATCGTCAATTCTCATCTACTCTACCATATTTTTGAAGGTAATTTTATGCTCTAAAAGTTTTTCCTGATGTGTATTCCTGTAACAATTCAGTAATTAGTACGTCAACCATAAGTTTTTTCATATCGTTGTAAAGCTTATGAAAAAGGAAGTTTTTCCTTTATCGGCATGTATCAAATCCATCTCTATTGGAAAATATTCGTCTTGGAAATTTGTCTTGGGATTTAAAAAATCATATCTGAATTCATTATGTCATTAAAAATGCTGAATGATGATTAAATCTGGCAACGGTGGCCACTCAATATGTCCTCTTCCACCTATCCATTTTCCCGGAAATATTTCATTAAGATATTGACGCACGTCAACTCTATAATGAGGCGGAGCTCCATTCTGTTGGTACCAAATTTCATTTGAGGGTCATTCAGGATTCTCCTGGTTCGGAAATAAACGAACTAATGCTAGAACAATTTGCTCCTGCAACAATTGTAAATACCGATTAGCGTTTAAATTGTCTCTCAAAAAGAATGGTCCAATTATGTGTCCTCTGATTATACCAGCCCATACATTTAATTTTTGAGGATATTGGGTGTGACCTTCTTCCATCCAGTGAGGATTGTGGTCAGACCAATAGCGACAGTTATGTCGATTGACACAACCATTCAGTTGAAATGTTGCTTCATCTGAAAAGACAATATTATTGAAAAATTCATTCATTTCAATGTGATCCATCATTGACTGGCAAACTGCATTCATAAATCAAGATCAGTTTCTTTATTAAGTTCTTGTACTAATATACATTTTATACGGATGGAAGATGATTTGTGACAATATCCTTCTTACCCACTAGTTGCAATTATATCTGGTGATGTAAGGCCAGTGTTTGGTACTGAAGTTATAAAATACGACGTAAACTACGAAAATGGACAACTTCATAGAATAGTATTCAATGCCATATCTTCAAATTTATTAGCCGATATTACTTGACCTGATTTTGCCATTTCTAACACTTCCAGTTTTAAATTTAAACGACAATCTTGAAACCGTTGATTTGGTAAATATGTGGTTATTTCTCTCCGAAATGTTGCATTAAATGCAAACTATGCATCTATTTAAAGATCTCTGCCTGTCTCCAAATCAACGATCATTAACAACGAAATACGCTCAGTATCACTATATATTCAACCATGATTAATATATAATATACTATATACTTACGATAATATATCTAGAATTATACAGTAACTGACAACAATACAAAATATTTGAAGCTATTTACTAGAAATAACTCATGATGAAAATAAGAAAACGTATTTTCTATGTAAATTATTGAATGAGTACAAACGTCATCATCTCTTATTTTAAGTTATTTTATGCTTAAAGTTTCTATTTTAAAAACAGACATTAGTACGCATACCTATTCATACAAAGCCATGAAATATCATTATCACCATTCGTAGGAAAACGTTATATCTGAAAATGTGGGTAAAATATATCAGAGTGTCATCTCATTTAAAAACAATCGATGATTCGTTCAATATCTAAAATTTACTGCTGCAAATCCTAAGGTACTTGCTCTACTGAATTTGAAGAATATATGCGATTTAACTTTTGTTAAAAGTCTTTGAAACCATAAAATATACATTATCAATATTTTTGCCAGAGAATGAGGGTTTGCCACAGTTTCCAACCCTGTATATATATATATATATATATATATATATATATATATATATATATATATATATATATATATATATATACTCTTTAGGTACCTCTTGCTTCCTTACATCCATCTCCAATAAAATAAATGTCCTGCATGAGTATCCGTATTCTCTGTACTACTCTCCACTTTTTGTGAGGTTCTAAAATTGTGCAAAGTGCTAAATGTTTCTGCATAAATGTACAGCAACATTTTAGTAAGAATACATTCTGATGTCTCCAGTAAGACATATTTCACTCTGTTCGCTATATTATTGAGCATTATTGTATGTGATAGTGTTTGCATTGTTACCTTAACAACTCTGCTTCAACACGGAAGTAGTTTCAAAACTAGTTTATATCATTAGGTCCAAATTCTATCTGAGGCATCGATTACTGCACCGCAAAAGAGAAAAAGGGCAGAAAGCACGGAAACTACCTGACATTGGTAACGACTAAGTCAGTTAATACAGAAACTCAAAACCGTTCAAGGATCACAAAGTAACATAAAAGCAATTGCAATATGAATTACGTGAAATACTGACCAATAGTTTTACTTCAATAACTTATACAGCTTTTACCTTTCGAATGTTTCTATTGTCGATTCTCGAGTTCCACCCTTCTTCCATTAAATTGATTTTCTCCATCAACAAACTGAACGTAATTGGTCATTAGCTTTCATCTATTCTATTCGAGGAAAGGTGGCATAATTAGACCTTTAAAAATGGCATGCTCCAAACTTGAATTTAATTATAAAAGGTTGAACTCACATAAAAAGTTTTTCATTGTCAAAGCAAATTATCTCTGTGATACAAAAATGGAACGTAATCCCTTATCTAATATAATGTTACCCCTTCTTTTCTCGTATTCCTTTAAATAATTTACCAAGAGTAAATGTAACGATTTTTATTGTAAACACGTAATTGACTTTTTCTCTTGTGGTCGATTAATAAAATTGTAATTTAAATTCAATTCCGTTTTAGAATTTGCAATTTAGTTTCTATCTGTGTTGATTGGCTAGAATTAGTAAATAAACCCTCTGTTAAAACCATTATTATTAATCAAAATTAAATTTGTGATAATACATTGATTAGTAGAGATTAAAGTAGGCGATTCTTTTCGTGCTTATAGCAATCGAGTATTTTTATTTCGTTATCAATCTACACAGTTTTATCACGTACAATCCTTTTTTAGTAGAGAAATCGTGCTTTTCCCAAGTTTATAAGAAAAATTGCATTTTTCGACTATTTTGATGGCTTAGTGTGCATTTTTGATCACGATAGATGTATTTTCGGTAAAATAAGCAGTTTCAGTTGATTTTCCATCTATCCATCACAAAAGCATGAGTTATAAATTACATAGTATTATTGCATTTTAACCGCAAAGGAAATGTAGCAAAAACACGCTTCTTGTTTTTGTACCCGCAAAAGTCCATTAAACCGCCACGTAATGTAGCAACACACAACTGATTTTTTTTGAGAGTTAAATAAAAATATGGTGTGTTTTTTAGCTCCGTTTTGTATTAAAAGAGCGATGTATAAATCCTAAAGTTATTATTGGTGATGTATTTACCAAATGTGCAGTAGTTACATTAAATAGGTATACGGAAATTTTTCTTAAATGTATACATATGAGCTATGTATACTTTGAAAAAAAAAACGTGTCAATGCATTGGGAATGAAGATGCTGTAGGCAACCAACATGACGCATGACGTATTTTTATAACTCCTCTCTTCAAGATTATTCCTTTTCTTAGGGTTAAAAGCAAATACTTGGTTCAACATTATCCTAGACACTTAACCCTGCGGGGGTCGCGGTTGATCTACGAGATACAAGCTAAATGTTTCTTTAAATATTATTGCGTATATCCAGTGCACATCTCTAATGTATTAAGTATTCCTAGTAAGGTGCTACACTGTTTACTTCGTTAGTTTGGTTACAACAAGTGTTGTGTGGAGTTGTGTGACATCGGACGTTAAATTGTATATGAGAGATACCGCGACCTCTCATGTTAGACATTGTTTAGGTGTTCGTTTTTTGGGGCCGTATGCTATATTCGGCATTAAATAATATATATTAGAACTACCGTGACCTAGTATTAATACGGCCTTAGTTGTCTCGTTTTTATTTATTGTCTAAAATATCTGATAAAAAAAACATTCCGATTCGATAGTCTAGCAGATGTTGAAGAGTTACAGCGAATGCTACTCGAATCCGACGATGAGAATGATGAAATCCAAAGTGGAAATGAAGGCAGTGAAAATGAAGGCGATTTAGAAGATGAAGATTACGTAGAAGTTCGTTCAGAAGATTCGGAAACAGAACAACTAGTAAATAGAGTGAAGATGAATTAGAAGAGGATGAAGAGTATTTTGTTTGAAAAAAATAAAGAGTCATAATGGAGAAAAAAATTTAGTAAGAAGCCAAATTAGAAGACAGCCGCAGAATATTTTGAGCCAACTTCCTTTGGTTCGCAAAAGCAAAAAAATCGAAACAGAAATTAATTTTGCTTTAGACGATATTTTGATTTAGTTTTTTGTATACAAATAAATACATGTCGTAGGAACTGTACAAACTGAAATGGAAGTTTTGGGTCAATTTAATAAAAATGTCATAAACATAGGTCTGATTGCAATGAATACAAGCTTTAAAGTTTATAAAGATCAAACATTATTGAAAATTAATTTTATTGAAAACAGAAAATTGTGAACAACTAAACTACATTTAAACAAAGACATAAAATACTTCAATTCAAAATGACGTCCTTCATTAATAAGAGCTGCGATGTAAAATGGACAGAGTTACGCTTGATAGGTTGTTCCGTATTTGTTGCACGCATCGAATACGCTGTATTAATGCATCTTAGGTATTAACTTCACTTAGTACTAAACTTTTCAAATGACACAAATAATAATCAAGTTTGACAGGATTGTTAAATGGACCTCCACGCCCAATACACCTATTATAAGCAACATTTAGATATTCTGTCACCTTGATAAAATAAATCATTGAAGAAACATTTGTTGTCTTGTTAGTAATACTTCTTCAAAAGGTACACATTCCAAATTAGCATCTCTGTAAGATTCTCAAACAAAAAGGTCCAATAAGTTGATCGTCAATCATACACCATGACAATTAACAGAAAATCTGCGCTGAAAGTTAGCTCTTGTACCATAAATGTTCATCTACAAATGAGAATTGGTGTATTGTTCACTCCATCTCTAGTATTGCGCCTCGTCTATAATGAATGGAACTATTGTGATTTTCTTGTAGCCACTGGTCAGAAATTCAACCCAAAGCAAAATCTCCAGGTTCAAGGTTCTGAAGTTGTGATGATGATACAAAGCCCATGCATGTAAGGCCATATGACATATTTTCGAGAAGAATATTCTTCTAATACAACTGATCCAATCAACCATCTGTAGAATGTTTTCTGTTATTCATTTAACCAGATCAGATCTTATTGAAACTGATGGAAATGAACCATGAGTTCGAACGTGTTGAAACACATAAGAAAAGGTTTGGTGATTTGGAATCCTCCTGTTGGAAATCTTCGTTCATATTCCCTAACGACAGCTCTCATTTCCATCACAAAATCCATAAATGTAAATGATGTCGCATATCTTCGTTAGAAAATTGAAAATGCATTTAAATTTAAATTACATTAATTTACTACAATCCACTTTGTCATTATTAGAACACAAACGAATAAATGACAGATTGTTTCAGTTTTGTTTTCCAGTTGACTAATAATAATTACTTTTGAAAAAATATGTGATCATTTATAAACTTTAAACGCTTGTATCTGGGTAACTATTTCGAATTAGATCTATGTTTATGGGACTTTTTTTACTTAAATTGACCCAAGGAAAATACCATTTCAGTTTGTACAGTTCCTCACCGGACACCCTGTATATCGATTCTATTTCGAGCCGCCATTCGAGAGAAAGGGATGCTAAACGAATAGATAAAATAGAACTGAAAGCGATTTTGGGTTTGCTATATCTAGCTGGTTTACATCGCAACAACAGACTAAATTTAGAGGATATGTGGGCTGCAGACGTTGGTAGAATCGTTTTTTTTTAAGAATTACGATGTCTTGACGAAGATTTAGATTTATTCACAACCACATTAGGTTTGACAATGAACTTACCCACATAGAGCGCTTGAAAGTTGACCGATTAGCGACTGTGAGAGACATGTTTTCGTCAGTTGTGGAAAATTGTAAACTGTGTTACTCTATGGGACAGAATGTAACTGAAGTTTTAGAGGCAAGTACGGTTTCCGACAATACATTCCTTCGAAGCCTAATAAGTATGGAATAAAAATTTTTGCAATGGTGGATTCCAAAATATTTCACATCGGAAATCTGGAAATATATGCGGGTAAGCATCCCCGAAGTTCCTTACTTTGTTAGTAATAAACCTGTAGATGTAATAAAGAGACCTTCAGAACCGAGACGTAACATTACTGCCGATAATTGGTTCACGGATATAAATCTTGTCACCGACTTGAAAAAGAAACGACTTTCATATGTAGGTACTGTACGTAAAAATAAACCCCAACTGCCACCTGAATTAGTACCTACTAAGAATACACCTGAAAAGTCTAATCTATTTGTCTTTGGTTCAGATTGCATACTTGTCTCTCGTGTGCCCAAAGAGGGAAAAAACATAATTTTAGTGTCAAGTATGCACTTTGACAACCCCGTGAATTTAGATTCGCCAAAGCCTGACATAATAAAGTATTATAATCAAACTAAGTTGGGAGTTGACTCTGTGGACAAGATGATTAGTTCATATAATGTAGCCAGAAACACCAGAAGGTGACCGATGGTCATATTTTACACTATTTTGAATATTGCAAGAATAAATGCACAATCTATTTATATGCTCAACAATAATTTGAACATACGACGCCGAAAATTTTTTAGAAAGCTTGTATCACAATTGTTGTCAGAACAAATAACAGGACGTTCAGAAGTCACTACAGGTGTTCACAAGCCTTTGAGTTTAAAAATACAACAATTTCCGAAACAACCTGTAGGAGATTCTAAGCAAGATACAGAAAAACCCACCTCAGGCAGGAAAAGAAAGAGATGTTCTCCGTGTTACACATCCAAGATGAGTCGGTTATCAAAATACTTCTGCAAGTGTTGTGAAAAGTATTTATGCCTTGAGCATAGCAATATTATTCGTGATGACTGTTGCAACCGTTTTGAAAATGTAACTAATTCTAATTAATTAACGTTTAAGACATTTGTTCTATTTTGCCTTGTAAATATTTATGTTTGTATTATTAGTTTATAATGAAAATTTGTATTTTTTATTTGATGGTTTTCAATAAACTGCGACTTGTGACTAAAATAAAAATTAATTATATAGTATACAAATATTCTTGATGTTTATGAAGTTACCGGTAAAATGTATCGTTTCAAGATACAGCATGTAATTTTAGATGTCATAGGTTAATTTTGTTCATAGAACTATTTATTAATTATGATGAGATAAATGTGTAAGATATAAAAAATTGTAAATATTCATTAATATTCTTCGATTCCAAGTTATAAACAGTGAACCAAATCGGTTTAAACAATGATGCTAATTTGTCATATTTGTGAACATTCTTTAAAACGTAGTAAATGTGTAAGGATTAAAAATATTCAAATAATTCATTTAATTATACTTCCACATTCGAAGTCTTTAAACCAGTGAACCCAAACTTTAAACAGAACCTAACTTCTGTCTAATGGATTTTCTAACAAATGGTGTGATTCTGCAGGCAAATAGAAGTTTGTCACGAAGATAATAGTGTCCACATCGAGTATTTTAACCCAATTAGAAAAAAAAGTAGGATAATTAAATGAATGATTTGCACATTTTTAATCCATACACTTTTGATACGTTTTAAGGAATGTTCACAAATATTGAAAATTCTTAACATCATTCTACTTATCTTGAAAACGATAAACATTTTCTTTTCATAACTTCGATCTAAAACTATTTGTATATCTTCACAATTTTCTTTATTATTACACACAGTTTTATCATTCATCATAATTATTGCTTAATGGTTCCTTATGAACAAAATTATATGTTTAGGATAATGTTGAACCAAGTATTAATAGTCTCAAATTTTAATCATACATCCTCTTTACTTTTAACTGTAAGAAAAGGAATAAGCTTGACGAGAAGTTACAAAAATGTGTAATATTGGTTGCTTATAGCATCTACATTTCCAATGCATTGACACGTTTTTTTTTTAAAGTATACATAGCCCATATGTATACATTTAAGAAAAATTCCCTGTATGTATTTTGTTTGCAATATCCCTTCGATTCATTAATGTTGTAGTGCTTCTGGTGTACAAATCAAATTTATAATCGTTTGCCCTTGTTGAGCTCCGAGGTTCGGAGTTAAAAGACGTCACTGCTTTGTGAGTAATTAAACAATGTAAGCCGGGCCTATTGTAACAATTTTTATTAACGGAATTGTTATAAAATAAATCAAACTCTATCTAAGAAACTAAATAAACTTAAACGTTCTGGTTGACTAATAAAATAAAAAATAACGCAAAATTGACTCTAGTTTGCTCCGTTCCCAAAACTGTTAGGGACGCCGCTGGTCAGCTTTATTGTAAAACTGTAAAGTATGTTATTACACAGATGTTTAATAAATACGTGAAATATTTGAATTTAAAAAACGTTAATGTAACAAAAGGTGTTACAGTAATTTTCACGAGTCAGAGCAGTTGCGTCACTAATATTGATACTCTCAGGGGACGCCGATGTCAGATTGTGGAAAATAACAGTTTGACAACTGTCAAATCTCAGCTTTAGGGGTTATGTTGATTTTATTACAATAACAAATTTTAAGTAAACAAAATATCAGGAAATATGTGTTATGTCAAATGTTTTCTTGGCAACACTGGACAGAATTGCCAACCTAAATCAGTTCTATCTGCATCTTTTCGTGCACAATAGATGGGTACTAAAGGTGGTAATGAAACAAAGTTAGTTATGACGCAACTGCTCTGACTCGTGAAAATTGGTATATGTGAGTGTACCCGGACAGTGGTGATGGTGAATTAGGTAGGAAAACGATAGTATGATAAGGACCATATGGCCCTGGTGAGGGTTGATTCTAATTTGTTTTGAATTGGTGTATTTAGCTACGTGTGTATTAACTATGTGTATATGTGCTTTACGACTTTTGAATGTATGAACTTGGATCGTAGGATATATATTTGAACTGTAATTATAATCAGGTAATTGTATAGTGACATTAGGTAATTGAGGGATTAGATGACACGCGAGGGTTCAAGGAATTCTAAGACGTGTTTTCAAAAGTTTCTGGAGTAAAGTTATGGACAGGAATTTCGTATATGACTCAGAGTGGTCTGGTTTAAGTAGAAGTAGTTAGTTATTCGGGGCCTGACCTCCGCCGAAGTAACTACGTCGTTTGGGAATAATCGAATCGCAGCCAATATGACAGTTTGAATTATTATACTTTTCTCTTTTGTGAGAGTGTTTATATATAGGTATAAGGATGTTCTGCGACGTCGCAGTATTTAGCTATTCGGGGCGTAGCCTCCGGCAATCTAACCATCTCGTACCCTAGACACGTTTATGTACCAGACTCGGTACTAAGAGCAGCCAAGAGCGTTCTACAGAAGTGTGACTTACAAGAAGGTGGTTATAACAATATTGGGTTAGGGAGTAGGAATATGGGTGGTGGATGATTGAGGTGTGTAAATTGATGTAAAAGTGGTGGCAGGTTTGAATATGTAATTCGAGATGCCGATTGTTTAGGTATTTCTGGAGTATAATGTGTAATTTATGAGTTGAAGTATGTGTGTCTGTTGTAAAATTGACAAATATGTCCAAGGCGGTCGGATAATTATAGGGGAATCGTTCGTACTAGTGTGTTTCTAAATTTTTGTCTCCTACCGCATGAGGAAGATAATGTGTTTTTAATGAATAGAGGTTACTGCTGTTTTCTCTTTTACTTACTTTTACTACACTAATTCACACATAATCGACTATCAACAAACCCGACCGCCCTGATGTAAAACATTTCCTTGTCATTGGCTTCTTTCTAACAGCAACTTTTTTCGCCTTCATAACAATTCTTCTAAGGAAGCGTGAGCTGATTACGAAAATTGACTTTGCAGCGAAAAAGCTTGTCAGCCGAAGAGTGTTTTCTACCTGCCCGGAAATACGACTAACGTACACATAACATGAACCTAAGAACCATAGAAACAAAACTATCCCCAGGAGATACGCCCAACATCTCAGAATACCAAAAATGTCTTAACTTATCCGAGGCACAGCACTCCTAACGCACAACAAATATCGTCTGCTATGTTCACCCAACCTCCGCACCTGTAACACCCAGAATGCGTAGCAATACATTCGAACCTCACAGGAATCAGCACGTTTTAGCCACCTACGTGATTATATACCCCATTTTTCTAACTCTGTCTGTCCTACATATTTAATTTGGAGAGAGTTCAACAACAAAGCCAACTACTCGTTTCAACATTGATTTAGTAACATGCTTAAGAACTTATACCTATAACATTGAAATACAAACAAAACCATGACCAAACACAAATGCATCTAACATATATTTAAACTCGTTTACGAATCAAAATAGTTAATTTCGGAATATTTAAATGCAACTTTGTTATTGATGATTTTAAAATTTACATTTATACTCGAGCTATTATAAATCGTTCGTAACAATAGAAATAATGTCATAAAATTTTCCAATGATTGTCTTTTAACCTCAATATTGAATATACTGCTGTTTTTACATTTTCGATGATTCCAAATATAATATATGAACTGACTAAAATTATTTTCTTGTCATTGTTTTACAATTTGATAACTTTGCTTTGACCTACTAACAAGATATTAAGGGTAATAGACCATTATTTAGGATTTTTAGATTTGACTAAGCGAAAATTAAGCTTCATAACTCGGATTCTTGCATTCATTGTCAGGACAAAATGACATTAAATTAACTATAATAACAAATAAAACATAACTATTTTATTTTGCAATTGTAAGACTCCAACAAATCTGTATGCAATAAAATCTTGAATTACGAAGCTCTTACGTCATCGAGACAATACAATTTTGTACAACTCGTCACTATATATATATATATATATATATATATATATATATATAACATTTATATACTATATATATATATATATATATATATATATATATTAATTTGAGAAAGTTCAGCATAATAACGGAACTAATTATCGTTAAATTTAACTTGATTTGATTTAGTAACATGCTTCCAAGAACTTACCAACCTTATAACATTGAAATACAAACAACACCATGACCAAACACAAAATCACATACTCCACACTTAGTTGTTAATTCCCGCAATATTTAAATGCAACGTTATTGAGCGCATTTTTAAAACCCGGAGCACAAGCAGTTACTTGTTTTCAACTGTTGCAGTTGGCGTACCTAACCGAACAGCCGTCTCTAATTTGTCACTGCGTTTGGGTGTTTGAACGCGTGTGTATGGTATCGTCGTTAACTGCTTCAATTTGCTGCTATTCTCATTTATACGAACAAAATAGTTTAACTACTTTATGGGGTCTGGGTCTAAATATAATTGATGATTCATTAAAAAAAGTGCGGACCTTCAAGGATTTTTGGAGAAATTTGAGATTAAAATTTGAATTTTTTAGCGAAGACGCAAACCAATCTTGCAAAAAAAGACTAATATAAATACTGTACATTAATATAGCGGAAAATGACCTATTCAAACCATAATCTAAATCAAACAATGTTAATTCTTTATATTTGTTGAATATTACAATAAAAAAATAAAAAGTACATGAGATTACAATTTTTTTGATATTTCTGGTCTTCATTCACCCTCAGAAATGTTATCTTCTTATGTCCTCTTTTTTACACAAATAAGTTATCGAATCAATAAAAAATCAAATTAACCTCTTTAATGATCCAAAACTGAGAAAAAGTAAATAACATTGTAGATGTTAGAATATTTAAAATTATTACCCAATTATTATTAGGATGGATCCTCACTTATCAAGTCATTTTAAAATCCGATTAATGGAACAGGAATTGTTCTATCAATACAGCAACCAGTAAATAAATCACGCATTTCACGATACAAGTTCTCGAAAATTAAAAATATTAATTTGGTGTGTTATTGTTCTGAGAACTAATTTGTATACAAAAGTGGGCACAAGATGGTATGAATTTGTTTGTTTGTAGAAATCATTTATAAGCTTGCATCAATAAATGGCGCGAAGCAATAATAAAACAAAAGTAATTTTCTGTATTTCCCTGTCTCTTTTGAAAGTCGGCATACAGTATTGATCAAGTTAATACGAATATTAGTAAAATTAGGAACTGCTGTAAAATACGAGGATAAATAGTATCAGTACAGTATCCGGGTAGCAATTTAATTTAGCGAAAATAAAGGAGCGGCTAGTAATTTTGTGGCTGGAGTAAGGAGTTAGTGTTTAATAAACATACTTTAAGAGAACGAGCCAAAAAAAACTAATTTAACTTATCTTAATCCGCACCAACATCATTTGTCAACCGTTATCTTTTGCCTCATATAAGCAACCAGAATTTACGAAACATTTTTAAGAGAATGCACAATAGATGCTACTCTAACCTCACTCCGACATCCTTTTGGCAACAATTATCTCAATTCGTATAAAAAGTTAGTGTTTAAGAAACACACTTTAAGAGAACGACCCAAAAAAAAAATACTTTAACCTAGCGTAATCTGCCCCAACGTGATTTTCGCAACCGTTATCTCATCCCTTATGTAAGCAACCAGAGTTTAAAAAAACATTCAAGTGTCCTTCTTGCACATATCCTAAAAATACGTTGTCTTCTACATCGCCTTCCTTACTTCGCAAACTTTCTCGAATCAATTTCCTTTGTAAATAATGCAGAAAATCATTATCTGACTGATTAAGGATGCGGTCGATGTAAGTGAAATACATCGGTCACATTTATGATAAAGTGCTACAATATAAGGTTTACACAATTTTTTTATTTTTAATTTATTTACCTCTTCTTAAAAAAAGCCTTTATTAGTAACAATATATGAAATTTTTTAAACTATATGTTTGCCTTCTTTATTCTTAATGAAATTTTTAACAAAAATGCTTTGTGCTAAAAACATTGAAACTAAATTTTGTACGTAATAGTCTAGTTACTAATTAATATCCACCTACTTTATAAAAATATGAGTCTCTCAAGATAGTATGCACGTGGCCGTACAAATTTCAAACATTAATAATTCAAAAGCTTATGAATGATCCGCAAATTTTTTTTTAATTAACGTCTAAATTACCTAAAGGAACGAATAACATCCATAGAAACTGCGAGCGTAGACAGACAAATATCGCACAAGACCCGTTTTATGTTCTCTGTTTTCTTAGAATAAAGTGTGTTTTGCAACCGTATCTTGTTCTAAACGTAGTATGTACAGGGTTTCTATAAAAGAACTCCGGGGTTTTGAGGCATAATATTTTAATGAAGAAAAAAACGTATATAAATGTTTTATACATTATTGGAAAGGTTGCATTTTCAAGTTTTTTTTACGTATTAACACAGTTCAATATGAGCCCCGTTAGTGGCGCGGCACACATCGTAACGGTATTCAGTCCCTTCCCATGTCCTGGCCAGTATGTCTGGGGGGACGGTTGCCACGCAATTGATTATTCGTTCCCTGAGATGGCCAACATCACGGATTTTCTCCGCACACACAAGATTCTTGATATGCCCCCAGAAGAAAAAGTCCAACGGAGTCATGTCAGGGCTCCTTGGAGGCCATGGAATAGGTCCTTCTCTTCCAATCCATCTGTTGCCTAGTCGACCGTCAAGTGCCTCACGCACACGCATACTGAAGTGTGGCGGTGCCCCATCTTGTTGGAAGTGGACTAAACCCTTCTCCACCTCAATGTCATCTAACTGAGGAAAAACATACTCCTCTAACATGTCACAATAGACATCGCCATTGATATTCCTTTCAACAAAAATGAAAGGACCTATGACTCTATCATGCATAAGGCCACACCAAACATTCACTTTGGGCGTGCCACGTTCATACTCAATGAACTCATGGGGCGGCTGCGAACCCCATATTCTGCAATTATGTCTGTTTACAGTCCCATTCACATGAAAAGTAGCTTCATCACTGAAAATAACAGTTTTAAAAAAATCATTATTTTCTTCAATTCTGTGTAGCATAGAAACAGCAAAGTCAAATCTCTTAATCTTGTCTGCTGGTTTAATGTGGTGTAACAGTTGGATCTTGTAAGCAGTAAGTCTTTTATGAATTACCTTATGAACCGTTGATCTTGGTAATCCCAACTCCAGACTGCGTCTTGTTAACGATTTCTTAGGGCTTCGAAGGCATGAATCTCGGATTCTGTCCTCATTCACTTGTGACACACGCGGCCTACCCGTTGACTTTTGTTTTAAAACACTTCCTGTTTCCTTGAAAGCACTTAACCATTGGCGAATTGTTTTGACCGTAGGCGGATCAACACCGTAATTACGTCGAAAGTTTCTTTGTACAGTAACAACAGAATTAGTTTCTGTAATCCAAATAACGCATTGAGCTTTTTGTTGCGGCGTCGCCATAGCGCGGCAATCCAGACGGGACTGAGTCACTGACAGCCGCTACGTTGTTTCAAGATCAACGCTCCGCGGCGCTGTTGATTAAAACATTCCCAATTGGTATGAGTAAAACTTGATGAGCTAATCGTTTCGGAGATATTAATTACATTTCTGCATCTTCTACAGTTATTAATATATGTATTTTTAAAACCCCAGAGTTCTTTTATGGAAACCCTGTATATAACCATATCGTCCTTATGAAAGGACCCCCTATTTTGACTCCAAATATTTTTAAACACTGTTTGTATTACTTTATTTTATATAATTAAGAACAATTTGAAAAAAAATAGTATGTGACGAATCCTTATTTATACCCAAGTCCACCTATAATTTCCAAACTTTGCTTTATGTAATGATTTCCAGTCTCTCGCACCTTCTTTGATATGTTCTTACGTCGTATTTTTACAAGTAATAAATGAAACTTCTGCTGTGTCTTAAAGTGCCAATACTAAAAACATGATGCTTAGTAGTTTACTATTGACTAAGTGACATTCCAATTTGTGGTTTTTAAATTTCCCGGTTTTTACAATTTTGTTGGTGTAAAACTGGTAAAATGGGCCAAAATTTAGTCGGAGGAACTTAACTATTTCTGTCGGGTAAACAAATTTAAGATTAAAAAGAAAAGACATATAAACCGTCGGTTCTACAGATTCGGCGATCCAGCACATTAAAAACGTACTGAACGCCCGCGTCAGGGTAATCACAAACAGGTTCACACTGTTTCAAATTCAAACGCTTCGCCAAGCAAAAAACATTCCCGCCTCCCAACCTCACCGATTCTCAAGGTACCTTCACTGAAAACATCTATTATGATACCCATACTTTGATAACGGCCTTAAAGCAGAGCTAGAGTAAAACTATAAATTTTTACTGCTAAGATTCCTTGCTATCTCCATATTATACATGGCGACATTCTTAGGTGTACTAATTCCAAGGTTTTTGCTGCTTAATTCGCCGACAATGACGCCATTGACCGATCAATTAGAAAAGTGAGATCATTATCCGATCACTTTTTTAACAGGACCAACAATTCAGCAACTGGACCAACCAGTTGGATATTACCGCTAGACCCAACAAAACACAAACCACCATATTACGTCACTCAAAATTTACAATATAACCTATTCAACCTAGAACTTCAAGTTCAATAATAACAAAGCGTCACATGTGGGCACGTAAACTTGCACGGTTTGAATTCATTAGATACCATTATTTATCTTATGGATTAGCTTAATTAATTTTTAGATGTCTTTTCTCTTGACGACAGCAGCTGTAATTTTTATCAAAACTTATGCGATCGTAATATAAAAATTACACTAACATATCTATAAGAAAGCGTAAGTCTTGGAATCCCTCACCATCTAAAAAAAAACAATACTCCCAGACATACATAGACTCAATTACAGACATAATCCACTAATGACTGGCATAGTATCCGTCGGAAGCTTAGGATACTACTGATAAGACAATAGCCCCAGAATTCACCGTAATACCTTTACCACCAAAAACACCATTCAAACCTCCTAATTCGGACTCAGACCTTACCACAATCTAAGAACACCCCAACACAATTCTAATAGAACTACTCGATTAACTGTTCTTTACACAACTTCTTTTTCTGCACCCCTCGCCGATTTATTTGCTTACTCATCAAAAGGGACAAGAGTTAAAAATATTAAGGAAACCGTTTAAGGATGGCAAGAGGGTTGTGTTAATAAATGGTCGCCTATAATGTACTCTGTACTATGTACTACATTTTTAAAATCGCAGAATTAACTGGTATCCCTTTTAAACAGGACAAACACAAGCATTTCAAAAATAATAATTTAGGGACGACAGGAACCTTACTTGCACCACCGTCAAATAAGGTTCCTGTTCCATTAAAAGACCTTTTAAGGGGAACAACATTGTTCTGTCACAAAAACAGTGTATACTAGAGTACGTTTAGAAACCCTCTTATTTATCTTCGTCTTTCTCAAAGAGCGTGAGATCTAAATATTTACAAAAATGTAGTAGTGACAGGGAAGCTGTACAAAAAAACAAAGAAACACGAGGCATTGTAATAGCTGCTTCATTGTAGTACCTTCCTCCGTTTTATTTTCGTCCTGGTCAATAGGGGTAGGAATTAAAAATATTTTTAAGAAGTTATTTATGAGTGACTGCAGAGTTGTGCAAAGAAAAACGGATATGCATAATTGTAGAAACTGTTCATATTTATTTACCTCTTCCTCAATGAGTTGGAGAATTAAAAACATCTAAAAAATTATGGTAGCAGATGTGTTGTCCATAAAAATAATGACGCATAATGGTACCAGCCACAGTATAGTACGCTTAGACGATGCACGATTTATTCGCCTCCCTCTCAAAAGGGATGAGAATTAAGAATATATTTAAATTATATTAAATATCCATTTATATTTCTCTTCCCCGGAGGGGTATAAGAAAAAAACAATAAGGGAATTAGGAGTGGCAAGAAGGTTGTGCAAACAAGATAACCAAGAGGCATTGTTCTAGTAGTTACTCTGTAGCACCTATCGACAACCTCAACTTTATTATTCTCCTTGAGCAAATGGGTGAGAATGAAAAATAATTGTAAACATAATGTAGAAGCGACAAGAAACTTGTGCCCAAAAACAAATAAACATAATTATGGCAGCTGTTCTACAGTACGTAACTTCAGACTCCCAATCAACTGGAGACAGAATTAAGTATAACTAAAAATTGTTATAGTGTCTGCCACAGTATGATAAACTTAGACAACATCCGACAGACTGCCCCTCAAGAGGAATGCGAAATACAAATGTATTTATATATTCATTGAAATGGTTATGAAATTCGTGGCAAACAAAACCTATTATAAAATTTATTGGGCTATATTTTTTTTTTTTTTTATGATTGTGGACCTGAACAGGCTAAATAAGGCCTATCGTGCTAAAGCACTCAGAAACACTTAGGAGGATGGATAGAGGGATAATGAATTGCCAATAGATGCCTATGAACATCTACCTTAAATTTTCTCATATCATAAGTGAGAGGAAAACAGGAACTAGGGAGATCATTCCAGAGTTTAGAAACCGTGTAGAAAAATGTGGATTGCGCCCGTTTGGTACGACAAGTGGAGATTTGTACTGCATACTGATGATGTGAATGAGCGAACCGAGTGTTTCTCGCAAAGATAGCCGGAGATGGTATCAAAGAATGTAATTCACCAGCACAACAGCCGTTGTAATAACGAATAATACAAAGAAAGAACTGAAACCATCCTTCTATGCTCAAGGGACTGTGTGTGAGAAGTTAAGGACGGGTCATTTATAAGCCTAATCGCTCTCTTTTGAATACGATCAACGATATAGAGAGCGTATTGGGGAGCACTAACCCAAAGGGGAGAATTATATTCCAGATGAGGCCGAATTTGGGCCTTATACAGCAGTAGGAGTTGTCGAGAGGTAAAGTACTGCTTAGATCTGTACAAAAAGCCTATTTTACGCGCAGCGGTTTTGGTAGCTGACAGAAGATGGTCAACCCATAAAAGATTTGAAGATACAGTCATACCCAACAGAGTAATAGAGTCTGAAAACTTAAGAACTGAGCCATTCATACTTACAACAGGAAATTATCGATCTTTTTTGGCGGACATAAGGCTACACTGAGTTTTGTGAGCATTCAACTTAACTAGATTATTGCTTCCCCATTCGAGAATACGTTGAATGTCTTTGTTGATTGAATTTGCCATTTCAGCTTTAATTTCTTGATTTCTTGATATAGAAGGTGGATTATCACTATGAGTAGACTGAGATGAACTACAGTGAAGAGTGCTATCGTCAGCAAAGCAATGGATGGGGTTAGTTGTTGAAGAAATAAGGTCGTTTATGTACAGCAGAAAAAGTGTCGGCGCTATAACGGATCCCTGTGGTACGCCCGCGTTAATGCTAACTTCTTTTGAAAAAAAGCCATCAACTACGACACGTATTCGTCTTTTATCAAGGAAACTAGAAACCCAGTTGATGAGAGTATCATTTAACCCAAACGAGGTGAGTTTGGCAAGTAAACACTTATGCCAAACTTGGTCAAATGCCTTTGAGATATCTAAAGCGACTACAACTGTTTCACCTGACTGCTCTAGTGTATTGTTCCAAACTTGGGTCACATATGAAAGAAGATCGCCTGTTGAACGACTTTGCCTAAACCCATATTGGTGGTCACTAAGGAGTTTGTTAGTTTCAAGGAACGTGAGCAGTTGCTGATTGATGACTTTTTCCATGATTTTAGACAAAACGGAAGTGATGGCAATTGGTCTGTAATTTGAGGGATCGGTCTTATCACCTTTTTTAGGAATAGGTTGAACTTCCATGATGAAGGGAATTCCCCAGAAGATATAGGGATCGTATAGAGCTTAGATAGGACTGGTACTAGTTCGGGGGAACATTTCTTTAAGACAATAGCTGGGATACCCTCTGGGCCAGTCGCCTTATTGAGATCAAGCCTACTGATGATCGATTCTAAGAGCTTGTACCGAAAATGAATTGGTTTCATAACGTATGAAGAAGAGTTGACTAGGGGCACATCTTTTCCAGAATCATTGAGACACGAGTTTGATGCAAACAAATCCACAAAAACGTTGGCTTTGTCTACAGAATCAGCAACTACCGATCCGTCAATAGATGTCAGGGGGGGAAATGAAGATGTTCGAAAGTTTTTACTAATGGCTTTTGCTAAAGACCAAAATTTACGACTGCCTAAAGGAGCTGTAGCTAGTTCATTGCATTTTCGTTGTTCGAACAACTTTTTAGTTTTAGTGATGACACTTTTGCAGATATTTCTAGCACCAACGTATTCTACATGACTGTCAACCGATTTATTAGATTTCCATTTAATGTAACATTTATTTTTTAAAGATATTGCATCAGAACAAGCCTTATTGAACCAGGGTTGGGAACGTGAATGACCTACACGGTACCGTTTTTTCGGAATGTAGAACTCCATTCCCATGAGGATGACTTCAGATACTGAAAGAGCGATATCCGAAGAAGAGGACGACTTAAAACAATATTCACGCCATGGAAAGGTTGCAAAGAAATTCCGTAAATCACTCCATCGAGCTGACTTAAAACACCACAAGGTTCTATCGGTTTTGCGAACAACAGTGGAATTAGGTACAGTAGAAATGATTTTTATTAGACAATGGTCGGAAAGACCTAAAGGCGAAAGAACGGAAGTTTTATAAACAAGAGGGTTTGATGTAAGAAAGAGATCTAGAAGTTGTGGAGTATGGTTAGGGTTATCAGGGATTCTTGTGGGTTCAGAAATCATTTGTGTGAGATCACATGAAATAGCAAATGTTTCTGCACTATGACCAGCGGGATTTGTAGTAGATGAAAATTGAAGCCAATTAGAGTTATGAACATTGAAATCGCCTACAAATGAGATATCGCAAGATGGAAACTGAGACAGGAGATAGTCAACTTTCATACTAAGGTAATGGAAGAAGTCTTGAAAGTTGCTGTCATTAGGAGACCTATAAATGCAACAGTAGAATTTCACAAAATTAGGACCAGAATGTTTAAACCAAATCACGTCAAAATTTTTATTTTCTAAGGAAGAAACCCTCTTGCAAGCAATTCTGTCCTTGATGTACGCACATACGCCTCCTTTATATCGAAAGTTAGAGTGAATAGTATTGAGGAAATTGCAAGTCGGGTGACTCGGAGCTTTCCGAGGAGACTTGTGTTTCAGATAGAAACAATATATCAGGTTGTAATTGTTCAAGATGTTGGTGAATAGCGTTAAGATATTGTCAGTTATTATAATAAAATATGCTCCTTTTTCATGAAATTATAATTAAACGCATTAGTAAAAAAGAAAATCTTATACTAATTGTATTAACAATGATAATAGGAAACTAGAATTAAACACTTAGTATTGAACAATAAATCTTAACTCTCATAAGAGGACAAATCAATTTAAAAATATTCCACAACATTTTTGTTGAACTGCTTTTACATTTATATACTCGAACTATTAATAATAGTCCAACTTAATCTTAATAAAATAATAGCCTAAAATTCTCCAATGATTGTCTTAAACCTCAGTATCCCTCAATATGTGCATGTTTTATTACACCATTTTCGATGATTCCAAATATAATATTGAATGAGCTTACCAAATTATTTATTTGTGTTGCGGTGCATATTGTTACAATTTGATAACGTTTGCTTTAGAGAACCTACTAACAAGATATTAAGGGTGAAAAGACTCCCATTTTATTTTAGGATTTTTAGACGTGACGTAAGGAGCAGAAAATATACAGTAACTTGTGTCATAATATTTCGCATTCTAGCATTCATTTTCAGCCGAACACAAATTTACATTAATGTTAACTATTAATAAGTGAAATAAAACCTTATGCGACTATTTTTATTTTGCAATTTGGTGAAGTCTCCAACGAAATCGGTGTATGCTAATAAGAACTCATGAATTACGAAAATTAGCTCTTCGTCATCGAGACAACCAATTTTGCCGAAACCCTATCAATATGATATATATATATATATATATATATATATATATATATATATATATATATATATATATATTATATATATATATATATATATAATACATGTGATCAAAGTAGAGGACCATTCAATAATTTTTACGGTATATAAAAAAAGTTAAATTACTTATTTTTTGTTTACGGCCATGTGCTACATTTAATAAGGCTATCAAATATTTTTTTTCATTTCCGGTTAAACCTGAAACGAACACAACTATTGTTTTTTAAATGACACCCTGTATATTTTTTCTTTCTGTAAATATAAAATTTTATGGGTATTATATCAGAAAATTTTGTTGTAAATCGCAAAAAAACTGTTTGAAGGCGTACAAGACCACTATTTAAAAAACAAAATAGCTATTGCCATGGAAAACGAAAACAACTGATTTTATTATTAGTATTTATTAGAATAGTAAGAAATCTGGAAACGGATACATAAACAAAATACAAAATTCAACAAGTAATAAGCACGTATTTTTTAACTACAAAGATGGTATGCAGGATGTTAACTGCATACAAGCCAACCGGATTTTGTTTTTTAAATCCTCTACATTTTGTGGCGGATCTGCATAGACTAGTGTCTTAAGATAGCCCCATAAGAAATAGCCCAGAGGTGTAATATCAGGCGATCTTGGCGGCATTTCCACTGGTCCATGGGTGGCAATTAAACGCCCATTAAAGGTTTCGTTTAGATATTCACTAACAATGTTACTAGTATGAGCTGGCGCTCCGTCCAACTGAAAGTACATACTTCGTCGCAATGCTAGTGGAAAATCTTCTAACATGGTCAAAAGCTCAGTATTTAAAAAATGAAGAAATCTTCTTGCAGTGAGAGTTGCGTCATAAAAGAAAGGTCCCAATAATCTGTCTCCTATTAAACCGTACCAAACGTTAGTACCCCAAACGGTTTGATGGTTTGTATTTAATGTCCAATGTGGGTTTTCGTCCGACCAGAAACAATTATTTTGTTTGTTGATAACACCATTATTGGTGAATTTTGCTTCGTCGGTCCACAAAATTCTGTCTAAAATGCCTCGGTCATCTTCCAGTTGTTCCACTAACGACGCAATAAATGTTAATCGGCGTTCGGGATCTGCTGGACGTAGGTGTTGCACTAAATTTGGTTTATAGGGGTACAGCTTATGTTTTTTTAATGTCCTCTGAACATATCCAAATGATGTTCCTACTTTATATATATATATATATATATATATATATATATATATATATATATATATATATATATATATATATATATATATATATATATATATATTGTGTGGGCCAATAGTGCGTGGCTGCAAGACTGTGGGTGTATTAAGGAATAATTCTAAAGCTTGTTGATGGGATGTGGTTAAGGCTACAAACCTAAATTATTTTCACTTTCACTTTCACAAAGTTTATACAGTGCGATTTTTTTTTTAATGGAACATATCACATATAGTACCTAAAACGAGCCGTTTAGCCACAATTCGGCATTTTTACAAAATGTAGATGTCTGAAAAAACTAATAAACGTTGTGATCGCAAAACTTAGAAGACGATGTTACCAGACATGAAATGTACTAGCGTAAACCGGATGATCAAATTCGAATTCTTCTTGCGTTTAGAGAAATTACTGTCAATTTAGAAAATTTCAGTCAATCGTAACTTGATTTTTCCAAATGTAACGGCAATTTTTTTATTTTTGCGCGGAATTTTTTACCTTTTTAACGATATAAATTAGTTGGTATTTATCTTCGGTGGATTTCTTTTAATTTCACAATTTCTAATTGGTTTGCTGTACTTTTTAATTTTTATTATGTTATTATTATCTAATAACATATAAAACAAGCTAAAAAATTGAATATCGAAGTGACCATAAAACTTAGAGGGTTGTGACTTTGTGATATTACCAACCATGAAATTTACCAATGCAGGCAGGACGTATAAGTTCGGATATTTTTTGTTCGGAGAAATCGCTATGTCGACCCCCTGTATATTATGGCATATTTAAACTCTTCGTTCAAATTGAGTGAGACTTTAGGTATCACACATGCTATCTAGAACGAACTGTTTAGCCGCAAATTGTAATTTCTTGAAACAAACTCTAGTTTTTCTTTCTTCCACCGCCAACATAGATATTGAAAACAATAAGGAATAAATTTGCAAGTGATGCGTAAACATTTTCTTGGCAGTTTGATTGATTTTTTCTTTCACAATTTTCGTATAAAACTACAGGTACCAATGTAGGCCTGACGTCCAATTCCGGACCGGCTAGTAGGCAGTGGAAAATAAAAAAAAGTTCTGTCACTTTGACATTAGTTATTTATTATCGTGGAGTAAAGGCGCTGTTATTTCAGAATGTCATTTTTGTTTAGTAATTAACACTTAATTGAACGCAATGGGTAATTCTTGGAGAATTCTCTAAAAATCCGTTGCTTGCGAGTCGTATATACAAAGTAAGATATTCTGACCGGAATCGTAATCCAAGGGAAGAATCTTTTAAAAATATTTATTGAGATAGGGATTGTTTGTTATCCACAGAAACAGAAAAGACTGAAAACTGTGTTGAACGAAGAAAATGAATTCAATACTTTAACTGAAGTAATATAAAATCCGCGTGTAAGTACGAGACACTCGAAAAAGATTTTGAAACAAGTAGAACATCTATTATAAAAATAATTGGAAAGAACAACTTTCATCCTTATCACATTCAACAACACCAAGAGCTCCAAGAACAGGACTTCCAAAATAGAATTAATTTTTGCAATTGAATTGGTCGGAAGCTGAATGTAAATGAAATTTTTTTAAATAGTATCATGTTTACGGACGTATGTACATTTCACCTCAATGGATTTTATTAACCGGTACAATGTTCATTACTACTGAAATGTAAACCTTCATCATTTCAGAGTTCATAGTCAACATAAATGGTCTGTTAATACCTTGGGTATGTCTATCGTTGGTCCATTTTTTTCCTCCTCACCGTACCCATGTTGTGAGTGATTGGTTTAGTAATACATTCAACGAAAAGTGGATAGGAAGGGACGGACCATCACGCCAACGCGTTGACCAGTGACGTCTCAGACAATCCCAATTGATTTCTTTTTATGGAGGTACGTAAAGGGAAAAGTTCTACCGAACAACCAACGACGGTGAATGATATGAAAATAAGAATGATAAACGTTTTTGAAAATATCTCCCAAGAATTGTTAAATAGGGTTAAGCATTCATTTCTTCAAAGGATTCAATTGTGCATAGAACAAGGCGGTTGCCATTTTGAACATTTACTATAACTTTATCATTATAATGTCGTTTCATTTTTTTTTGCTTTGTCTCCTAATTTGTATCAGTCCATAATAAATGTTTTTCATTTGCATTGTTTATTTTCCAATGCCTAATAGTCATTCCTCCACATTATACAGAAAATGTGAAATTAACAAAATACTAGCAACCTTAAACTACCAGAGAAAATCTTGAGAAAGCTAATAAAACTTCATATTTAATGGCATAAAGAAAAGTAGTTCCATTTGAAAAAATCATGTTATCTTTAATTGCATTTTTCTAAGTTGACAGCGATTTCTCCAAACACAAAAAATATTTGAAATTGCACCCCCGGCCTATATTGGTTAGTAACACCATACAGTCACAACCCTCTAAGTTTAATGGTCACTTCGATATTCGATATTTTTTCAGACATCAACTTTTTAAAAAAATTAGGATTTGCGGCTAAACGGTTCGTCCTAGATATCATGTATAATATATAAAGTCACGCTCAATTTGACCGAAGAATCCAAATATGCAATAATACATAGATATTTACGTTAAAAAAATGCAACTTTGATTGTCAGGGTATTTTGAACACCCTGTATACGTATTGCGCAATTTTGTTTGTAGTTTTATTCACTTAGTTAGATTCCATATATATACATTTTTTTTTTGTTGTCAAGTTTAGTTTTATAGATAAATTTGTGTTTCGCGTGTAGCGACCTTTAGGTAAAGTGTATGGCGAGCTTTAGATTGTTTGGTTGTGAATTATTAATCCTTAATTTAGGTTGTTTTTCCTTATTATTTCCCGTTTATCGAAGTTTGAGTAACGTTTATTTGTATATAGTTATATATAAGTTTAATTAAGGTTTATTTCGTTTGATTTCCTTAAAAGTTAAGTAATTTAAATAAATAGTGTAGGTTTATATGTGTATGATGTCATATTGACGACATAAAGACGCTTAAGTCTAGTTGTTCAGTTTATTATTGAGTATGTTGGTTTTAAGTCATAGAGATTGAATGTGGGCTTTATTGTTTGTACTTAAAGGAAAATATAGAGATATTTTGCACGATGATTTTGCTGACATTTGAGATTTTGGAAATTACCGAGTCCTTACGGACGAAAACGAAATTTATGTATTGGGGTATCAAATCTTCCCCTTCCGTTTTTTTAATTGGTGGAATTAAAGTAGATAAGATTTTTTATGAGTAGTGGGATTTAAAATTTCAAGATGGATTTTTGGTAATAATTTGGATGAGTCTGAAATTGACTGCGCTCTCGAGTAGTATTACGGTGACGTTTATGGTTACGCTTTAAGGGGTGGTTTAGAACGTTGATATTTTGGACCTTGTGGTGTTTAACGAACGTACTTTTTGTGTAGTAAGGGTAGTTTAGCTACTTCTGAAGAAGACCTGTAAAGGGATTTTACTAAAACTGTTCATCACCAGAGGATTATACCTAGTGCCGATTTCGATTTTACGTAAAGTTACCTAGAGGACATCGTCGTGTTGTATTAGTGCTTCAGTGACCTCTTTGGTTTTTTTTCTCGCTTTTGCGGATTTATTTAAAATCAACGTTCTTGCAGTGCCGCTTATTTACCGTACAAAGCGTGTTTAAGGATAAGGAAACTTTCGCAATATATTAAAATTATAGTTATTTAAAACAAATTATTAACATTTTGGATTATTAGTGGAAATAAAACCAATTAAAAGATAAAAGTTAACAAGCAAATTGAGCATACAAATTAGTATTTTAAAAGAAGTTTTTAATTAATGCAGTAACATTTTAACGCGATTCAATCAAGGAATTGTTTGTGTATAAAAGAACAATAGTCAACATTTCATTCATCATTTGCCAGACCAGGAAGAGTTCATTTCCGTTATAGCAGTAACCGACCACCTTTATCATTCGTTGTAACACAGGAGAGGTGTAATTCTAGACCTTAAGGTAACATAATATTGTTTTTTTTATGGAATATTTTCAGACATCCTGTCGCCCATTAAGCTTTTGTTTCTTTTTCTTTGTTTATACGCATTATCGTATGTTTATATTTATATTCTTTTTTTTATTATTTTATTATAGCTTTGTTAGGTTTTATAAATGTGTTTTAATTCTGTGGAAACCCTTTTGTGTTGCATAAAAGTTTTTTTTTGCAAATTGCAAGTTACCGGTAATTTAGTTTTTAACGTAACGAAGTTAGTTTTTTTGTTTTATTGAGTAATAGCGTTATTAATATTTAGTGTTTTATTTGATTTTTAGTTGAGTATTAATTCATTTAGAGTTCACTCTATAGATTTTTTTTTGTTTTGTTTTGATTATTATTTAATGTCTAATTATTTACACTGAGATGTATTAACGTAACGTTATTGAGTGTTTATCACGCTTTTATTTGACAAGCGTGCAGTGCTATTTTGAAGCCCGATTTCAGGTAGTTTGCTGAGTTGCTGTCCAGCACCCCTGGAATTGATTGCGGATAGGTAAGCGTATGTTTTTTGTATGTTTAGACACGCTATGTACTCGTAATTTTGGCACGATGACCCTTATTTTGACTACCAAACATTCTGGCGCCCTTAACCGAACCGATTTTGTCTTCATCCCCTATTTTGACTTACGTACGATTTACTATTCTGGATGTGCAAAATTTTTCAACATCTGACCTACACCCATACGCTGGCTAGTCGGGGAAAAAAGGCCAATTTATCTGTAATCCCGTTCTACCACCCGTTTATACCGTTACATGATATGAATCATCCTGTATAAGCAGTGCGATTGAAGTGAAAGTATATGTATGTATATGTGTATGATATGTATATATATATATATATATATATATATATATATATATATATATATATATATATATATTTAAACGGTAAAACCGTGTAGGCAATACTATTTACTATTATTACTGGTGAGGACCAGCAATTTTCTTTACTCATTTTAGAGTAGAAAATACTAATGTATACAAAAATAAGAAAATATAAATTTCCCAAAAAGAAAGCGTATAAGAATTATTAATACTTAATAAAATAGATCTACCCGCTCTGATGAGTCGCAATAACGACGAAACCGGTCGAGTGGTCTTGTCATGGCGTTCTCTCCTCTGAACAGTAAGAATACTAAGTCGTACTGGTGGGCTTATTTTGACAATTTTTAACATTTTGTTAAATATCAATCAATAGAAAATGCTGCTTTCGAAATCAGCTTTAGAAAAAGTTTTCAAACCCATGTAAGACAGATTATCAAAGGGTGGATGAAAAATTAAGGTGTTATGGCAATTGTAGAAAAGGACGTATTATACAATTATTTTTCTCATAGTAAATCTGTTCAACAACCTAATCCATTTTATAACACATGACTGCGTTCAAGAAAACGCTGAATAAATTTTATAACTAAACCAATTCCTGATAGGTGGCGGTAACTGACAGACTCAGTCCAGTTTATTTAAAATTATATGTGAACTAATTGTCATTCTTGTGTATAAAAGAACAATAGTCAACATTTCATTCATCATTTGCCAGACCAGGAAGAGTTCATTTCCGTTATAGCAGTAACCGACCACCTTTATCATTCGTTGTAACACAGGAGAGGTGTAATTCTAGACCTTAAGGTAACATAATATTGTTTTTTTTATGGAATATTTTCAGACATCCTGTCGCCCATTAAGCTTTTGTTTCTTTTTCTTTGTTTATACGCATTATCGTATGTTTATATTTATATTCTTTTTTTTATTATTTTATTATAGCTTTGTTAGGTTTTATAAATGTGTTTTAATTCTGTGGAAACCCTTTTGTGTTGCATAAAAGTTTTTTTGCAAATTGCAAGTTACCGGTAATTTAGTTTTAACGTAACGAAGTTAGTTTTTGTTTTATTGAGTAATAGCGTTATTAATATTTAGTGTTTTATTTGATTTTAGTTGAGTATTAATTCATTTAGAGTTCACTCTATAGATTTTTTTGTTTTGTTTTGATTATTATTTAATGTCTAATTATTTACACTGAGATGTATTAACGTAACGTTATTGAGTGTTTATCACGCTTTTATTTGACAAGCGTGCAGTGCTATTTTGAAGCCCGATTTCAGGTAGTTTGCTGAGTTGCTGTCCAGCACCCCTGGAATTGATTGCGGATAGGTAAGCGTATGTTTTTTGTATGTTTAGACACGCTATGTACTCGTAATTTTGGCACGATGACCCTTATTTTGACTACCAAACATTCTGGCGCCCTTAACCGAACCGATTTTGTCTTCATCCCCTATTTTGACTTACGTACGATTTACTATTCTGGATGTGCAAAATTTTTCAACATCTGACCTACACCCATACGCTGGCTAGTCGGGGAAAAAAGGCCAATTTATCTGTAATCCCGTTCTACCACCCGTTTATACCGTTACATGATATGAATCATCCTGTATAAGCAGTGCGATTGAAGTGAAAGTATATGTATGTATATGTGTATGTATATATTATATATATATATATATATATATATATATATATATATATATATTTAAACGGTAAAACCGTGTAGGCAATACTATTTACTATTATTACTGGTGAGGACCAGCAATTTTCTTTACTCATTTTAGAGTAGAAAATACTAATGTATACAAAAATAAGAAAATATAAATTTCCCAAAAAGAAAGCGTATAAGAATTATTAATACTTAATAAAATAGATCTACCCGCTCCTGATGAGTCGCAATAACGACGAAACCGGTCGGGCGGTGGTCTTGTCATGGCGTTCTCTCCTCTGAACAGTAAGAATACTAAGTCGTACTGGTGGGCTTATTTTGACAATTTTTTTACATTTTGTTAAATATCAATCAATAGAAAATGCTGCTTTCGAAATCAGCTTTAGAAAAAAGTTTTCAAACCCATGTGAAGACAGATTATCAAAGGGTGGATGAAAAATTAAGGTGTTATGGCAATTGTAGAAAAGGACGTATTATACAATTATTTTTCTCATAGTAAATCTGTTCAACAACCTAATCCATTTTATAACACATGACTGCGTTCAAGAAAACGCTGAATAAATTTTATAACTAAATCAATTCCTGATAGGTGGCGGTAGACTGACAGACTCAGTCCAGTTTATTTAAAATTATATGTGAACTAATTGTCATTCTGGTAATAATTTTGACATATTCCCATCCGCTTACGATTTTTGACTGTTAAAATGTGACAAGCTGCATTTTTTTAATTTTGCCAAACGATAAATACTTTCGACTTAATAATTCATAAACATGGCCTCGATCTGCGGTCTCAGGCATTTAATAGTGAATTATTAAGTCTACAAATTTTTCGAGCTATATTTTTCAAAAAGCAGCTTTTCACATTTTAACCGGAAAAATCATAGCTATTGATTACTTCTGGATTACAAGAAATAACAATTGGAATTTTAAACCCTGTAGCGCCTCTCAATTACCCTATCTTGAAAAGCGTAATTTGAACTTATTCGCAATAATACAAATTAAAGAAAAAAACAGTCACTGAGTGATTTATCTTGACTTGACTGACAATAATGTTAATACTACTCAAATTAATTGCTTGTCGTACTTTGACTTTCCTGGCAATACTTAAAATATTATAATTGATTTAATTACTCTTACTCGCAAACTTCAAATCTGATCAAACGAAGTGGCCGTCTACTGGTAGGCACGTTGTGCTATCTGAATTAGATAGGCTGGATGAGGTAAGTGTAGCATGTGTACTCAAGTTAAAATCAATTAGCTAATTTGCACAAATACTGAGTGAGAGTGCTCTGTACTGTCTTTTATTTTAGCAGATTTCAGCTTAATGAGCCCGCGTACGAATAAGATACCTTTGCAAGGAAATGTTTGGTCTTTAATATGTTATATAGGCTGGTAAATGATTCGCTGCGAGCTTTCATTTATATAAAAATACCTACTTACACTTGAATATCTATTCCTTTAATTCATCACAGACACAAATCGTTAACCTACGCGGTTTAACTTCAAAAAAGGTGACTGTTATTTATAGATTAATATTTGTAAAACACATTACAACTAACACTCGAAAGAAAAGACAAATTAGTGTTGGCTAATTCCAAAGACTGTTTACAGTGTAGGTATTTAATTAACCAAAAATGTATCTGGCTCAATTGACACCCTGTAACTCCCTTTCACCCGATTTCGAACCTAACTATGTGTACTCCCGCAATCAACCACCATTTTTCAAAAGTAATATAAAAACAAGGAACATTAATTTACGTTGGAACAGCTTCATATTAATTATTGCACGACATCTTAATTTTAAAAACATACATTCGTTCGTAACAACCATACATTTCTCTGTCAAGTTTACAAATAACAAACAAAGATATCTTTTGATTAAGAATCCGCCATAAGATATTCCAGTGAATCACTACGCCTCTTCAGTAAAGCATTTTTTAAGCGTACACCTGCTAGTTAGACCCTAACATGTGTTTTTCAAATATGTTACATACATTCTCACATTTATTACATAAAATATATAAATAAAATATTTTAAAACCATTATCAAATTACGACGTATTATCAAGATATTAAAAATCTAGTAATTATCCTTTGTATCGCGATAACGATGGAGATTTGACACACGTTTATAATAACAATAAAATTTTCGCAGTCCGCCACCTACATCCCTAAATTACAGTATAGTCATACTTCAAACGGCATTCTGCCAAATGCAAACTCAATTTAATACTCAATGTGTAATTAAAAATTATTATTATAAAAATGAAATTAATAATAATTTTTAATTACATATTTACCTTTAAAATTATTCGTTTGTAACAAAAACTAATAATCTAATATTAGTCAAGTTGCTTTGGTATGTGTGAATCCTTGCGATATTGAAGGCTCACATTACATTCATATACAGGGCGACGCATTAGTGTGACAAAGTCCCATATCTCCTTTATTTAAAGAGATACAAAAAAAATTAAATTAGAAAGTTGTAACATATGTTCTGGTGCGTATTCCAAAAATATTTTTAATTATACAGGGTAGATCATAAAAGCTTAGGTGTAATTTTAATTTTTTTTTTAATAGATAACCCTATATATTATTACATATTTAGATTCTACATACAATTTTAGACACATTTTATGTATAATGTCTAAACGAAGCGTTTATCAATTAGTAATGGTTAGTTTCCTTGGAAATGGGGACCTACTATAATGGGCTGTATTGATATTTTTGTAATACATTCATACAGGGTGATCAAAAATGGACAATAAAAAGTAGATTCAAAAAAACCTATAAAGTCATTTGTTTAAGTGGAAACCCCCTATTGTTTTAATTCTATCTTATTTAGCATTAAAAATAAGGGTGACTTTGTATAAGAGTGTATATTCCAAGAAATTTTAGTTTTTGAAATAATGACAATTTAACATTTTTTATTGTAAAAAGGCTATACGGCTTTCAAGTTTTGTTGTCAGTTGGCCGTGACGGCGAGGCGTGGCATATTAAAAAAATAGAGATCATCAGAAACGTCATTATTTATTGTCAGTTGATAATTTGTGTGATGCATTAGTGTATTTTATAGCAAATTGATTTAAAACTTGAATTAAAATTGTAAGTAATGAATTTTTCGCAAGCCGAGATGGTTGATATGATTTTAGTTTTGGGAGCTAGTGATAAGAAGACTGTATCAACAACGGTTTCCGGAGCGACGGCAACCTGAAAGAAGGGCATTTGAAAAGATTTTGGAGCGTTTTGAGAGAAGTGGCAATGTGTCATATGAAAAAAATACTAGGGAAAAACGTGTACAGACTGAGGAAAATCAATTCAATGTATTATTAACAGTTACCGCAAATCGATATATCGGACAACGACCCATACTTCAAGAGTTGGTTCCTGAAGATTATCAAAGACGACTGGAATTTTGTCAATGGGCTCAAAACAAAATAAACCAACAAAGAAATTTTGTTCATTTGATTTTATTTACAGATGAGACCACATTTCACAGAAACGGAAGTGTAAACAGACACAATTTTCATTACTATTCTACCGAAAATCCACATTTTGTAAGATATACTTCTCAAACTAGATGGTCTTGAAATGTTTGGGGAAGTGTTGTCGGTAATCATGTAATTGGACCATATTTTTTTGATCAACGAGTAACAGGGGAAGTATACTTAGACTTTCTGCAAAACCATCTACCTAATTTGTTGCGTCAAGTGCCACAGGATACGTAACAAGAAATGTGGTTTCTTCATGATAGGGCCCCAGTACATCATAAGGTCCGATAATAACTTTTTTAAATGCTAGATATCCAGAATGTTGGATTGGGAGGAGGGCCTGTTGCTTCCTATGTATATATATATATATATATATATATATATATATATATATATATATATATATATATATATATATATATATATAAGTAACATCATTTGGATATGTTCAGAGGACATTAAAAAAACATAAGCTGTACCCCTATAAACCAAATTTAGTGCAACACCTACCTCCAGCAGATCCCGAACGCCGATTAACACTTATTGCGTGGTTAGTGGAACAACTGGAAGATGACCGAGGCATTTTAGACAGAATTTTGTGGACCGACGAAGCAAAGTTCACCAATAATGGTGTTATCAACAAACAAAATAATCGTTTTTGATCGGACGAAAACCCACATTGGACATTAAATACAAACCATCAAACCGTTTGGGGTACTAACGTTTGGTACGGTTTAATAGGAGACAGATTACTGAGACCTTTCTTTTATGACGCAACTCTCACTGCAAGAAGATTTCTTCATTTTTTAAATACTGAGCTTTTGACCATGTTAGAAGATTTTCCACTAGCATTGCGACGAAGTATGTACTTACAGTTGGACGGAGCGCCAGCTCATACTAGTAACATTGTTAGTGAATATCTAAACGAAACCTTTAATGGGCGTTTAATTGCCACCCATGGACCAGTGGAAATGCCGCCAAGATCGCCTGATATTACACCTCTGGGCTATTTCTTGTGGGGCTATCTTAATACACTAGTCTATGCAGATCTGCCACAAAATGTAGAGGATTTAAAAAACAAAATCCGGTTGGCTTGTATGCAGTTAACACCCGATGTGATACATAGAACAACACATCATGAACTTCTAAAGCGGCTAGAGGCACGCGTTGCACAAAATGGTGGTAATTTTGAACAATTTATAAAATAATTTTCCTGCATACCATCTTTGTAGTTAAAAAATACGTGCTTCTTACTTGTTGAATTTTGTATTTTATTTATGTATCCGTTTCCAGATTTCTTATTATTCTAATAAATACTAATAATAAAAGCAGTTGTTTCCGTTTTCCATGGCAATAGCTATTTTGTTTTTAAATAGTGCTATCGTACGCCTTCAAACAGTTTTTTGCGATTTACAACAAAATTTTCTGATATAATACCCATAAAATTTTATACTTACAGAAAGAAAAAATATACAGGGTGTCATTTAAAAAACAATAGTTGTGTTCCTTTCAGGTTTAACCGGAAATGAAAAAAAATATTTGATAGCCCTATTAAATGTAGCACATGGCCGTAAACAAGAAATAAGTAATTTAACTTTTTTTTTATATACCGTAAAAGTTATTGAATGGTCCCTCTACTTTGGATCACATTGTATATATATATATATATATATATATATATATATATATATATATATATATATATATATATATATATATATATATATACATTGACAGGGTTTTGGCAAAATTGATTGTCTCGATGACGAAGAGCTAATTTTCGTAATTCATGAGTTCTTATTAGCATACACTGATTTCGTTGGAGACTTCACCAAATTGCAAAATAAAAATAGTCGCATAAGGTTTTATTTCACTTATTAATAGTTAACATTAATGTACCATTTGAGTTCGGCTGGCAATGAATGCTAGAATGCGAAATATTATGACACAAGTTACTGTATATTTTCTGCTCCTTACGTCACGTCTAAAAATCCTAAAATAAAATGGGGGTCTTTTCATCCTTAATATCTTGTTAGTAGGTTCCCTAAAGCAAACGTTATCAAATTGTAACAATATGCACCGCAACACAAATAAATAATTTGGTAAGCTCATTCAATATTATATTTGGAATCATCGAAAATGGTGTAATAAAACATTTTTTTTTTTATGATTGTGGACCTGAACAGGCTAAATAAGGCCTATCGTGCTAAAGCACTCAGGAACACTTAGGAGGATGGATAGAGGGATAATGAATTGCCAATAGATGCCTATGAACAGCTACCTTAAATTTTCTCATATCATAAGTGAGAGGAAAACAGGAACTAGGGAGATCATTCCAGAGTTTAGAAGCCGTGTAGAAAAATGTGGATGGCGCCCGTTTGGTACGACAAGTGGAGATTTGTACTGCATACTGATGATGTGATTGAGCGAACCGAGTGTTTCTCGCAAAGATAGCCGGAGATGGTATCAAAGAATGTAATTCACCAGCACAATAGCCGTTGTAATAACGATAATACAAAGAAAGAACTGAAACCATCCTTCTATGCTCAAGGGACTGTATGTGAGAAGTTAAGGACGGGTCATTTATAAGCCTAATCGCTCTCTTTTGAATACGATCAACGATATCGAGAGCGTATTGGGGAGCACTAACCCAAAGGTGAGAATTATATTCCAGATGAGGCCGAATTTGGGCCTTATACAGCAGAAGGAGTTGTCGAGAGGTAAAGTACTGCTTAGATCTGTACAAAAAGCCTATTTTACGAGCAGCTGTTTTGGTAGCTGACAGAAGATGGTCAACCCATGAGAGATTTGAAGATACAGTCATACCCAACAGAGTAATAGAGTCTGAAAACTTAAGAACTGAGCCATTCATACTTACAACAGGAAATGATCGATCTTTTTTGGCGGACATAAGGCAACACTGAGTTTTGTTAGCATTAAATTTAACTAGATTATTGCTTCCCCATTCGAGAATACGATGAATGTCTTTGTTGATTGAATTTGCCATTTCAGCTATAATTTCTTGATTTGACATAGAAGGTGGATTATCACTATGAGTAGACGGAGACGAACTACAGTGAAGAGTACTATTGTCAGAAAAGCAATGGGTGGGGTTAGTTGTTGAAGAAATAAAGTCATATATGTACAGCAGAAAAAGTGTAGGCGCTACAACGGATCCCTGTGGTACGCCCGCGTTAATGCTAACTTCTTTTGAAAAAAAGCCATGAACTACTACACGTATTCGTCTTTTATCAAGGAAACTAGAAACCCAGTTGATGAGCGTATCATTTAACCCAAACGAGGTGAGTTTGGCAAGTAAACACTTATGCCAAACTTGGTCAAATGCCTTTGAGATATCTAAAGCGACTACAACTGTTTCACCGGACTGGCTCTACTGTATTGTTCCAAACTTGGGTCACATATGAAAGAAGATCGCCTGTTGACTAAACCCATACTGGTGGTCATTAAGGAGTTTGTTAGTTTCAAGGAACGTGAGCAGTTGCTGATTGGTGGCTTTTTCCATAATTTTAGACAAAATGGAAGTGATGCCAATTGGTCTGTAATTTGAGGGATCGGTCTTATCATCTTTTTTGGGAATAGGTTGAACATTTGCTAACTTCCATGATGAAGGGAATTCCCCAGAAGATATAGAGATCGATAGAGCTTAGATAGGACTGGTACTAGTTCGGGGGAACATTTCTTTAAGACAATAGCTGGGATACCGTCTGGGCCAGTCGCCTTATTGAGATCAAGCCTACTGATGATCGATTCCAAGAGCTTGTACCGAAAATGAATTGGTTTCATAACGTATGAAGAAGAGTTGACTAGGGGCACATCTTTTTCAGAATCGTTGAGACGAGTTAGATGCAAACAAATCCACAAAAACGTTGGCTTTGTCTACAGAATCAGCAACTACCGATCCGTCAATAGATGTCAGGAGGGGAAATGAAGATGTTCGAAAGTTTTTACTAATGGCTTTTGCTAAAGACCAAAATTTACGACTGCCTAAAGGAGATCTAGCTAGTTCATTGCATTTTCGTTGTTCGAACAACTTTTTAGTTTTAGTGATGACACTTTTGCAGATATTTCTAGCACCAACGTATTCTACATGACTGTCAACCGATTTATTAGATTTCCATTTAATGTAACATTTATTTTTTAAAGATATTGCATCAGAACAAGCCTTATTGAACCAGGGTTGGGAACGTGAATGACCTACACGGTACTGTTTTTCGGAATGTATAACTCCATTCCCATGAGGATGACTTCAGATACTGAAAGAGCGATGTCCGAAGAAGAGACGACTTAAAACAATATTCACGCCATGGAAAGGTTGCAAAGAAATCCCGTAAATCACTCCATCGAGCTGACTTAAAACACCACAAGGTTCTATCGGTTTTGCGAACAACAGTGGAATTAGGTACAGTAGAAATGATTTTTATTAGACAATGGTCGGAAAGACCTAAAGGCGAAAGAACGGAAGTTTTATAAACAAGAGGGTTTGATGTAAGAAAGAGATCTAGAAGATGTGGAGTATGGTTAAGGTTATCAGGGATTCTTGTGGGTTCAGAAATCATTTGTGTGAGATCACATGAAATAGCAAATGTTTCTGCACTATGACCAGCGGGATTTGTAGTAGATGAAAATTGAAGCCAGTTAGAGTTATGAACATTGAAATCGCCTACAAATGAGATATCGCAAGATGGAAACTGAGACAGGAGATAGTCAACTTTCGTACTAAGGTAATCGAAGAAGTCTTGAAAGTTGCTGTCATTAGGAGACCTATAAATGCAACAGTAGAATTTCACAAAATTAGGACCAGAATGTTTAAACCAAATCACGTCAAAATTTTTATTTTCTAAGGAAGAAACCCTCTTGCAAGCAATTCTGTCCTTGATGTACGCACATACGCCTCCTTTATATCGAAAGTTAGATTGAAGATGGTACTGAGGAAATTGCAAGTCGGGTGACTCGGAGCTTTCAGAGGAGACCTGTGTTTCAGATAGAAACAATATATCAGGTTGTAATTGTTCAAGATGTTGGTGAATAGCATTAAGATTAGACCTGATACCGCGGATGTTGCAGTAGTGAATCAGAAAGTTGATACTTTCGATGACCGAGGTCACTTGGGCCCTGCCCTCCCGGACATCCGAATGGGGCAGGATTTTACGTCCGGAATTTATAACCCTAGAAACCACAGCCATCTTATTTTTTAATTTGGGACTTTTAATCCGATAGGAAGACAGTGAGGGCGAGAAGGAAGAATAAGGATGAGAATAGATTAAGGATGATGGAAAAGGTAACCGGCATCCCTTACCGAGCTCAGAAAATCGGAGACCCAATATTAAGGAGCCCATGGTAAGGGTGGTGGTACCTCCCCGGCTGGCATGGAGTATACATGCCTACCACCTATAAAAACATGCACATATTGAGGGATATTGAGGTTTAAGACATTCATTGGAGAATTTTAGGCTATTATTTTATTAAGATTAAGTTGGACCATTATTAATGGCTCGAGTATATAAATGTAAAAGCAGTTCAACAAAAATATTTTTAAATTGACTTGTCATCTTATGCGAGTTAAGATTTATTGTTCAATACTAAGTGTTTAATTCTAGTTTCCTATTATCATTGTTAATACAATTAGTATAAGATTTTCTTTTTTACTAATGCGTTTAATTAGAATTTCATGAAAAAGGAGCATATTTTATTATAATAACTGACAATATAGCCCAATAAATTTTATAATAGGTTTTGTTTGCCACGATTTTCATAACCTTTTCAATGAATATATAAATACATTTGTATTTCGCATTCCTCTTGAGGGGCAGTCTGTCGGATGCTGTCTAAGTTTATCATACTGTGGCAGATACTATAACAATTTTTAGTTATGCTTAATTCTGTCTCCTGTTGATTGGGAGTCTGAAGTTACGTACTGTAGAACAGCTTCCATAATTATGTTTATTTGTTTTTGGACACAAGTTTCTTGTCGCTTCTACATTATGTTTACAAGTATTTTTCATTCTCACCCATTTGCTCAAGGAGAATAATAAAGTTGAGGTTGTCGATAGGTGCTACAGAGTAACTACTAGAACAATGCCTCTTGGTTATCTTGTTTGCACAACCTTCTTGCCACTCCTAATTCCCTTATTGGATATTTAATATAATCTAAATATATTCTTAATTCTCATCCCTTTTGAGAGGGAGGCGAATAAATCGTGCATCGTCTAAGCGTACTATACTGTGGCTGGCACCATTATGCATCATTGTTTTTATGGACAACCCATCTGCTACCATAATTTTTTAGATGTTTTTAATTCTTCTCCTCATTGACCAGGAGGTAAATAAATATGAACTGTTTCCATAATTATGCATATCCGTTTTTCTTGGCACAACTCTCCAGTCACTCATAAATAACTTCTTAAAAATATTTTTAATTCCTACCCCTATTGACCAGGACGAAAATAAAACTGAGGAAGGTACTACAGTGAAGCTGCTATTACAATGCCTCTTGGTTCTTTGTTTTTTTGCACATATGTTACAACTTTCGTATTTAATTTTTTTTGTATCTCTTTAAATAAAGGAGATATGGGACTTTGTCACACTAATGCGCCACCCTGCATGTAATTTGATTGTAATCTCATTATATTTAGAATTTACATTAGTTCTACATACATAAAGACAAAATTTATATTGATTGGGGCTTGAACCTTGGTGGCGCAGTTGGTTAGCGCGGTACTCTAGCAAAGTACAGGTCGTAGGTTCAAATCCTAGTCGAGGTACACTTTTTATTTATGTATTTAATAAAATTAATTATAATTTTTAATTACATATTTACCTTTGAACTTATTCGTTCATAACAAAAACTTATAATAATTCTCAATAGTTTCACATTTCTCAATCACTGATATTTTGTAGTATGCGATTGTATGATGGCGAGATACTTGTATTAAAACTGTTTCAAATAGAAAAATAACTGCTGCATAGAATAGTATACGTTTCTTAGTTCAAAGATCATTGCAAGAATTGCACTTTGATACGTTACGGTCGGAAATATTTTTTTCACGCCGAATACAAGTTTATGTGGCAATTATTCTGACGTTCACTTGATATTTATCAGAAAAAAAACTTTATTCTGTACTAATGATTATTCGGATATAATTATTATCGAATTCACTTCTAAACTGTAATTTTGACACATATATAAAAATATTGTTTGTATTTCGTGACCAATTTACATTTATTCGGCATACTCGTGTGAAAATGCATTATAATATAGGCACCACTAATAAAACAGCAACAATATCTATTATTGTCCTAGTGTACTTTTCATTTATGAATCCAACTAAAATTAGAAATACCAAACCATGTCTTGTTATTTGATCTTAATTTTATAAAACTTTTTTAATTCACGGTAAATAAACAATCCTTTTTCCCGGAACAACAAAGAAAATAAATGAAAATTATGGAAAACCTGGAATAAAAGTTGCCAGCATGTAAATATTTTGTTGTTTATGATCCATTTTAATACAAAAACATGAAACAAATTTAAATATTTATTAGAGATTACTTTTACTTTTGATCATGTGAAGCATGTTATACATTATGGTTTCAGTTCGAGATTGAATAAATCCCTAGGTCAAATATGTTTGGTAATGGGGTCATAAGCTAATAATCTAAATTAAATAAATAATAATACAGAAATTTAGATTTCTTTCATATTATAGGTAGTATTACAAATTCCTTCATTGTAGAAAGCTATTTGACTTTAATCATAGATATCAGAATGCTATATTTAAATAAGGAACAAATTACCTTACAACTAACGTAAACCAAGCATTGTATTAGAATTATTATTATTTAACGATACCTTAACGTAATATTTATAAAAAATCAGTAATTTGAGTGAAAGGTATCTAGTTATCAATATACACCAAATCAATAGCAAATGGTATGTTTAAAGCTTAAATAACGCTACCCAAATTGTTGGCAAATATGTAAACGTTCTGAGTAAGTATAGCTTAAATTGTTCAATTTAGGTTACGTGATGAAAATATCCGAACGTGTCAGACAAAGCAAACCAAATAGATCACTCATTCAGTGACAGCTCCTAATATTTAAAGTCAAAATGGAGAAAGATTGATAGTATGTTACATTTGGTTGAAACGTTTTTAGCGAATAGTGTAAATACCTACTTTAAATAAAAATAAAACCATTTTTGGCAGAAACGCTATCCCTTAGTAATCCTTTCGATACCAACAAGTCACGTCACTGCTAATCGTCATAATCTTAATAATACAAATATCTTGAAACTGATAATCAAAACAGGAAATATATAAATTGAAAGCACATCCACTGTTACAACTGACTTAACATAGTTGTTTTCTATTCCCATAGCATAATAAAACGTAGAATGTCGCAGTAGTAGTAGTACTCTTAGGTTAGGTCGAAGTGAGCAACCTATACCCGCCCGAGCAACAAGTTGTTTGGATTAATTCCCTAGAGAGTATATGTTATTATATCAATAGTAATGTTGACTAAGCAACTTTTAAATCGATATTGATTTATTCTAAATTTATTCTAAGTTTTGTTAGCATTAAATTTAACTAGAGTATTACTTCTCCATTCAAGGTTACATTGAACGTCTTTATTGATTGAAAGGGCTCTTGATTTGAGATAGAAGGCGGCTTACTATTATGAGGAGACTGAGATAAACTACAACGAAGAGTGCTATTGTTACAAAAGGAAGAAATTGGGTTATTCGTTGAAGAAATAAGACCATTTATGTATAGCAGAAAAGGTGTATCACTGATCACTGAGACACCCCCGCGTTAATATCAACTTATTTTAAAAAAGTCATGAACTAAGACACGTATTCGTCTTTTATTAAGCTGGAAACCCAGTTGATGAGTATATCAGTTAACCGAAGCAAGGCGAGTTTGGCAAGTAAACACTTATGCCAAACTTGGTCAAATGCTTTTAAGGTATCAAAAAAGACAACTGTTTCACCGAATTGTTTTAATGTAATGTTCCAAACCTGGACCACACATGAAAGATCACTTATTAAACGAATTTGCCATATTGGTAGGAATGGTAAAGAATTTGTTACATTCACAGAACGAAAGTAGTTGCAGATTGGTGGCTTTTTCTGTGACGTTAGACAAAATGAAAAATATGGCGATCGTCACTAGCGTTTTTGGGAACAGCTTGAACATTTACTAACTTCCATGGTGAAGAAAATTTCTCACAATACACAAAGATGAAATAAAGCTTAGTCTGGCCCAGTTGTATTATTGGAATTAAGCCTACTGATGATCGATTTTAGGAGTTTATATGGATTGATTTTATAACGTATGAAGAAAAGTTGGCTAGAGGCTCATTTTTCTACTCAATCAGAAACTACAGATTCGCTAAAAATGTCAAGGGGGGTCGTCAGCTAAAGACCAAAATTTACGACTGCCCAAAACTGAACCAAATGTACATTATGTTGATCACGAACTAAATTTATAAGTACAGTTTTGTATTTTAACACTACTATTAATTTGAGATAAATATTTAGTAATTTTTGAAACAAATCTTGCCAAGTTATTTCTTTTAAAACTAATATTACTGGAGATTATCAACGTCGACAAGACAAGAAAAACCTTTCATTCATATTTTTTTTTTTCTTACTCAACCTTACGTATAAACTACAACAATGACTAAATACCGAAAGTTTCCCTATAATTACTTCCCCAAATTAAGTGAAAAATAGAAAAAGTAATCTAAAACTGTTCACTTCATTTACGTAATGAACAAGCATTAACAATTAAAACATTCTTTACTTATACGAGACGTCTTTATGTGGTACTCCATTTTCTTTTAATTTATTAGGTACTACATATACTCCCAAAGAGGAAACGGGCCTGACGGCACTATGCGCGGATTTTATTCTGCTTCAAAAGCCTTCTTATTTGATTCAGCTTTTTATTTGGCTCCATTTAGCGACCAAAATATGCTCTTTTCACACTACAGTACTGTCAACGTGCAGCAATTTGTACGCAAACTAATTTGTCGATTAGCACTGTCGACCAAAACTAGGACTTTCTTTATTTGGTCGTGAAATAAGGTTTATACATCACAATAATTGTTCATTTAATAACCTTAATTTATAGGAATGCTTAATTTAGCGATCCTTCTTGACGTTCTTCCCAATAACAACAAGTACAGAATTTGCCACAATGAACAGTACCGAAAACAACAACTTTACTAATTTTTTGAATCGCTGTAATTTACGTGTTCAAAATGAGCGTTTACGGCGTAAACAAGCTTCATAGCGATTTTGCAGATCATTAAACATATTCACAAATAGTAGTTAACGCAGTTGTTGGAAATAATTCATTATTGTTTGCAGTAGTTCTGCAATATTCACTGGTATATCATCAGAGCGAAATACTGACTCTTCCATCATACCCCAAATCTATGTATCAGGTGGCGTAAAGTTAGGTGAATGTGAAGGGTAATCGAAGGCTGTTCCACGAGAAATTATTCTCTTTCCAAAATGCTCGACAAGAAGTTCTAACTCTAGCTCTAAGCTCTCTAAGTCTAGCTGTGTGGTTTGTGGAGTTATCCTGTTGAAACCATAGTTTTCTAATAGTACTTTTCACAATATTTACACTTTCTGGTTATTATTTTGTTTTTGCACAGTTTTTTTCTACGCCCTTGCAAAATATGTATTCTTAACTTGCATATCAAATTATACATGCATAATATAAAATGGGTATCTAGTGCATGCTGTGTAGTATACCTGGTTTTGGTTTATCATGCAATAATGGGTACATTCACGTCGTTACATGTGAGGTTATTTTGGCGCACTAGGTGTATATGATACGGTAAGGAATTAATGGTATGTTAGTATTATACTAAAGTATGAAGGTATTTTTATTTGTACAATCGAATTAAGATTTCACAATGGAAAATTTTATTTCTGACCAAGGACAAACTCTATTGAAATTCAATAACTTAGCGGGAGAAGATTTTGCGCGCTTGTAAGGCTTTCATAAAAGGTTGGATTTAGTTCTGAATGTTGTGTGGAGTGAATGTGAATATATTGAAATATCAATTGCATTGATCCCATCCTAGCCCTTTTCTTTTCTTTAACATTGTGGCTGGTTAGTTTTGGCGGAATAGATTTTAAGGACGTTAGGCAAGATGGACGTTAGTACCCATGGAAGCCAAAGAGTAACAAGGTAGGGAGAACTTAGTTAGCGAACCCTTAGATAGAGTGGTCGCGCGCTTGGTATAACTACTTGTGTTAATTTATATTGCAAGTTTTAGTGAGACAGTTAATGCATTATTTATTAGTCCTAAAACTGATTCTTGGGGATGAAATATTGAAAACGTTTACAAGTAAAGTAGTTAATGTCAGTTAAGTACTGTTATAAAACTTTTCAAAAATTTAAGTTTGTGTTGAAATAGACATATAACAATCAACAATCGTTGTATTAGGAAGAAACATTGGGTATAAAACCCACGCGATGGTAAAGGCACTTTTCAAATGACCCTATACATAACTAAATAAAATAATACTGATGTAAATACATGTGCGTTTTATTAATGGTGTAGCGTCCCTCAGGTACCCTATCTTGAAAAGTATAATTTAGACTGATTCGAAATAATACAAATTCAAGAACAAAACAATCGCTAAATAATTTATCTTGGCTTTACTGGCAATAATGTTACTATTACTCAAATTAATTGATTGCCTTACATTGACTTTCTTGGTAATAATTAAAACATTAGAATTTATTTACAAGTCTGCTATTTAATTACTAGCAAACCTCAAATCTGATCAAAAGAATTGGCCGTCTAGTGGTAGGTACATTACCATTGTTTAGTGACTACTAAAGCACAAAATATATACGTAAAATTACAATAAATAACAATAAAGAGAAATTTGTTCGCAGGAAAACAATTCTACTGAAACAAACTGACACAAAAAATCTCATTAAAACAAAGCCTTACAAGGGTAAGCAAGGTAAATAGATCATAACATCTTGACCGATATATAAGTTTGAGCGCGTTAGAAAAATACAGCGCCCCTTTCTCAGGTAACCCATTTATCTATACAACAATAAAAATAAAACTAGATGTGTTTAATGGTCATCTGGACCCGGGAGTATGTAAACACTCGGCAATTACCTATTACAATTATAACCAAGGTTTATCCTGTACCCGCTCCTTTAGGCCCACCTCTACACAAATATAAATATAAACAACAAACAAAAATGCTAATTCACCCAAATTCAAGAGTTAGGGAGCCCTGTATTGTCTTTTATTTTAGCAGATTTCCGGTTAATGAGCCCGCGTGCGAATGAGATACCTTTACAAGGCGATGTTTCTGACTTTTAATACGTTACATAGGCTTGCAGAATTATTTGCTGCGAGCTTTCATTTATATAAAAATACACTTGAATATATTCCCTTTAGTTCAACACTTTACAACCAACGCGACGAATAAAGATACGCGGTTTAAAAGACCGAGCGGTTTACAACGGGAGTTTCTAATTAAAACAATAAAAGCAATCCGACTCAATTAAAATTTCAACAATCAATCAACCCCCATTATTGCAAGTAATAATAAAAAAAGCAACAAGAAATTATTTCGTGGGAACATTTTTCACATTCCTAATAGAACGAAATCTTAATTTTAAAAATATACATTCGTCCGTAACAAATCCTATATTTAATATCAAATTTCCTAGTACCAAACAAAGACGTCGTTGCTAGCAGTGTGTACCGACGTAATTAATTATTAAATCAGTGACAATTTTACATCAACAGCGCGCATATAGACATTTTCAACAATTCGTCACGCCAGATTCGGCAAAACACTTGTTTCTTTACCCTAATATATGTTTCCTTTTTCTGTTCAATCTTTACTCAAATATGAATTACACACCTTCCCACATTTTTCACATAAAACATAAAATAAAATATTCCGAAAACATTAGCCAATTACGACGTATTATGAAGATAAAAATCCACTAATTATCTTATCTATCGCGCTAACAATGGCGAATTGACAAACATTTATTCCAATAATAAAATTTTCGCGGTCCGCTACCTACAATGGCCTTAACGTGATTATAGACAATTAACCATTTGGTTTTCAAGTTAATCAAAATATTCTGACAAATTTTTAAGAAGACCTGCAGTAAATTAGCTGCCCATTTGTTTGAGCGGTTTACCACAAAGTGAACCTTTAGTGTTGTCATCGTTGGCCCAGTGTTAACCTCGTGCCGGCCTATTATTAGTGGCAACTGTACATACGTACTTAAGTTTGTTTTAATTTTAAGATAGGAATTCATAAATTAATAGACTTAGTTATTATTTTTCCAAATTATTTCAGAATTTTTATGAAAATTTGAAATATTACTTCATTTTTAGAAGCGAATAAATTTAAAGGTATCTAGACAACGTCCTATTACTTTAATTGGATGTTCTGCTAACGTATGTTTCAAAATTTTCTTAGTGTTTGTGTAATATTGCGTTTAATAGTAATTTAAGTTAAGGATTTTCAAAGTTGACTTGACGGGTATGTGTTTGTTATTTTGAATTAAAATAACTTTAGTAAATTTATTGTGACAAAATTTATTATACTCTTTTAAAATGAAAAAGAGTTGATGACTTGGATGTTCGAACTTAAATTGTGTATGATTTTATTGAGTAGGGTACAATTCTATGTACTGCAGATAGGTAGGATTAACTCGCCTAGGACTATTTATTTCAGAAAAAGTTCAGAATGCGGTGGCGCCTAAAGGTTATTTTGCTAAACTCAGTTTTCTAAGGCTAAGGAAGAGCCAATTATCTATTAACCTAATCTCTGTAAGTAACAGAATTAATAATACCGTAATTACAATATAAGGTACCTATTTTTGACGGATAAGTTCTTTGCCTATATCGAATTTGTATCATAACATTGAATACGTCACCTTACAAATACAATGATCATAGAGATCAATAGAGTCCAAATGTGGAACCATCGTTTCCCTGTCACGCTATCAATATGATTACTGCATCTGCTTTAATTAGCAATTAGTTGATGAAAATACGTATGGTACTGTCAGTGAAAGAAACAATAAACGCATTGAACATAGTTAGTTTTGTAGCAAAAAGCTGAAATAAAAATAAACTTTGCGAATTCATTATAGGTTACAAAAAGATTTTCCGATACTTGTAATATTAGAAAACTTAAAATTGTCATTATACCTTTGCTTATCAGATTGATATCACAAATTTATGTCAAACACACTGTTAACTTTAACTATACCCAGTTCTAATAAAAACAAATTATATTACGTTTGCTGTACATAAGTTATTACATACTACTAGCATAAAGGAAAAGAATATTTCGATTCACAAAATAAAATATTATGATCCGTCCATCAGGGAGAAAAGGCAATAATAAGATATATTGTTACAGTCGAAAATGAAATTCACGGAAGGTAACAGATAATTAACGTACACCGGTCTAGCTCGGTGGGATAGACGGCCTTGGCTGTGTTTCTGAATTTTAAATACTAAAGGTGGATTGTCGTATTGTCGGAAATCATCAATAAGAGTTAGTCACAATCGTGATAAAGTCGTGTAAAGGGCGCCAGTCTGTTGTTAAAACAAAATTGGTAAGCATACAACTGAGCGCGCGTAAGTAAGTCAGTCCCAATCAGACAAGAGTTTCAGCATTACGCAAGCTACCTTCAGGTGCACGTAGGTGGTGATCCGGGAACTTTAACTCTAAAACAAATCTCAAAATATTCACACGCCTTCAAATGATATGAAGTGTGCGAGTAAATCATCTGTTGGGGTTCAATGGCTTTCTTTAATCTAATTTTACGTTATGTTACACCCAACGCTTGCCAACAAATGCACAAAAAAAACAAGGCTAAATATTTCGCTTGTTTACTGACAAGACAAAATCCAACTGCTAGTCATCCATTAAAATTATATCTTTAATTGTATTCAAAGAAAATTAGACATAAACTAAACAAACAGCGTCCAGAATTCTCTAGTTTGTTACGTTAAAAAAACTATTTTGTATTAAAAAACTACATGAAATAAACTTTCGTTAATTAATGTTTTCGCTATTCGGGAGAAGATTACAAATAATGCTAGTAAAACCAATTAATTATCCATCTATTGAATAAACACAAATAAAACATAAAAACCGATCCATATGCATAAACGAAAGCTGCACCAAACTGTGTGCCGGTGTACTGCCCCTATTTCTTAATCGGTCCTAATTTGCAAGCTATGCCCTCTAATTTTAGATTAATTTTCCTAAGTTAATCTTACCAAAGTACTGTCAAAATTCAACACATTTACGACAGCAAATTGTTCACTAAAATTTATCAATTCTACAACGTGAAATTTTTTATACACAAATCTGAAGTACATTCAAATAATCAATCTTAAAATATTAAAAGCGCAAATGAAAGTAGTTCGTCAAACTTAATTAAAATAACAACAATAAACTAACGCTTCAACCGAAGACGACTACATTTATCTGCTTACCGACGTACAATTTAGCAGAATACAGTCAATTGTAAAATAAACACAGACACCATAGATACACAATTTTAGATTACGTTCAAAAAATATTCATTGAACTTTCTCTTCCTGGCTACAGCCAAACCATCTAAACATGAACGGTGTCCTCGGCCATGTTCTCGTCAGGAAAACTCCTGATGACTGACAAGCGACAATCAAATGCAGGGACCTCCAAATAACAAGTTTATTAACGTTGAGTTCTTAATTGACTGAATAACCACGTTGTAGAGCTTATGTACACGAAACCTTTTTCACACGGTATTATTTATACGATAATGAATTAATTAGGTAACTCTATTTACAAGTCTGTTGTGTGTACATATAAAAGTTCCCGTTCTGATGAACCTCTAACAAAAACAGCACAAATGCGAAAGGGATGCGCTTCCCACGACACGTTCGTAAGGTTCGGGTACGTTGTCTCCAAATTCTGTGCCACTACCTTCTGCCCACGACTTCATTCAACTAAAACCAAACCAAGACTAAAGACACCCACTCAAAAATCTCTCAGTTTCGCCATCTTGAATTTTAATATCGCCAACCAATCATATTGCTCATTACATTCAATTATCAACCGCGCTAAAAACGAAAACACATCGGTAGAAGAAATTACAAATTACGTCATATTTTTTAACCCTGCGCTTTCAGATAGATACTGCATTGACAGCTTTTCAAGTAACTAACGACTATACGGTACACATGTGCATAACATTACCTAGGTTATATTGTAGTTCAGATAAATATTGCTTTCTTATAATGATAATTCTTAACTAAACACGAATCGGTATGCTTTATAACGGAAGATATCTGGCGCCATTTCTCAAATGTGTCTCTATGAATGTTAACAGATTATTGTAATTACACTCAATAGAAATTGCGTTCTTAATTTTAAATCCTTGGGAAAATTTATATGATATTTACGATTTCGATTAAATTATTTCTAACAGAGAAATTCATTTTAAATTCAATACGACAAGTTCTAATCCGAAATACTACATAAGGCTTTATACCATCAATAGCAAAATATACACCAATTTAATGTTAAAAGACGTAATTTCTCCCTTCAACTGACGAGAATCTCTAAAACTTAAAATAACGAGAATAACTACTATCTATACAAATTTATGCTAAAATTCGTTTGAGTGTAACGCAAGCATCACCTGTGAATGAAACGTAACTAAATCTTGAATTAAGCTGATTAGTGTCAACGAACAAAAACACTTTATACGCCTTTACAATCTTAAAATTACAAATTCTAACTTGTAACAAAAAACTCTAGCATCCTCAAATAGCAACAATAAGACATTCTAAATCTTTGACCTTGACAACCAAAATTTCGAAAAATGAAGAAAGAAAGTTATTTGACGCAATCTACATAAACTGTTCACACCAGGTGGTAATATCTAAACATGTTTTAAACATGAGTTTATATGTGCACTTGTTTACTTGGTTGGCTGTAGTTACAGCACACGATCATTGTGAATTATTTTATTCAAAATTAACATTTAGTTTTTTTGTTTTCTAAAATAAAAAACAGAAAGTTAGTTTTTACAATCAAAGTAAAGTTCCGATAATCTACAAATATAAATGTAAATCAAGCGAAAACCAAATTAATTAGGCTTTGTAAAGTACACTCCTTTTTTAAAGTAATGTATTTAATGTTGTCAACCTAGTGGAACAGTAAGGCGCCATCAAATTAATTGAATTTGTAATTTCGTTTCATTAGTTATAATAATTAACGCGGTGAGGGTAATTTTCCGTATAATTTTAATGAATTTTGGTCAAATGCGGTTGTACGTTGTGGTTTATGTTTGTTAGGTGGAATAATTATCTGAAGGAAATGTGCTTCTCTACTATTAGTGTTATACACTACACATTATCCATTGTCTATAAATTATAAGTTAGAATGTGTGTATTGGTACTTTGATTAATACTGTTTTATTTTTAATTTGAATAAAATCTGAGGTACTAAGCCAAATTGCGACGATCTACCAAACTTTTCATTTAAATTAAAAATTGTGGGTCAAAGTTAATTCACAATTTTCAGAGGTAAAGAAAATACGCGGTATATAATTTGAAGTGATAAATCACCTAATTATGAAAGGTGAACTATTTGATATACAAAGAAGAATGTTTCCTACCATTTTTGACCATTTAATAAACCTTTTAGATAAGCAAAATTTTGGTGTTTCAGATTGAATTTGAATTTCTTATCCACACTTAATATAGAGAACTATCTTTGACGTTACCGATTGTATCTTAATATTATGTAATTTACAAATTAAACATGCAAACATTCCTGTCTAATTATCAACTCTGTGGTGTAAATAATGTTAGCGAACACGCAATATTTGATAATATTACATATAATTACTTTATAAGGAAATCTAAATAATGTATACGTTATTTTCCATTCTGACAGAATACAATGCAATGTAATGATTAAGCAAAATTTTAGTGCTTTAATGGCTGCTGTATCATAAGCTACATTGAAAGGCTATTTCTCTTCTTGTAATTACAGTATGAAACTGTAAATACGGTGGCCCAATAGTAGGCGGGTAGAAGATTAAGGGTTTATTAAGGAAAATTTCTAATGTTTGTTGATGGGATGTGGTGGGGTATCCTTAAGGCTACAAACCTAAAATACTTTCACTCGAATCGCAAAGTTTGTACAGGGCAATTTATATCAAAGTTGCGTTTTATTAAATAGAACCCCCTGTATATTATTCCATATTTGGATTCCTTGGTCAATTCTAGTGCGACTTTATGTATCACACATAGTGTGATTTTTGGTCATATGTAGCGTCCCTGCAGCATATTGGAATTCTTTACTATTGCACAGAACACGAGTGCGCTGAAACGCGGTAAAAAATAGACTGCTCGGAACCCTAAAATTGTTATGACATTATCTACTACGGTACAACAACGGTAGGGGGGGGGGCATGTGGCGCAGACAGTTTACGCCGAATCGATTCATCATCAGTGCAATTTTGATTTACTAGTACACGGCTAACCTGTAATCTATTCTAACTTGTTTGAAAAAACCGACAGTTAGACAGTGTACTTCCGTGCTTCAACTTATAATAAGGCAGTTTAAGCAGTGTCATAATACGCGATATTCGTCTATTCGAAGTGATTCATAAACAATTTGCAATAGTCATGGCTCACAAAAGCCTTGTAATGGAAATGTGCGAAACAGAGGGTGCAATATTCGAGTGTTTTGAAGCCAACACCAATGACTTTTCCGCAAAAATTCGCATTAAGACAACTAATGAAGTGTATAGTGATAGGTGAAACAAGTGGGTAATGGAATTCAGTTCCAAAAGATCTACAAACTTTACATTTTTCTATGAACTAATCACATGCTGTAACAACACCAATAATTTTATGGAACCATCCATTAGTATACATGTTTTACAAAGATCCAAAGGACTTAATGTATGCATTAGTTGATTTTATTTTTAACATTTTCGAGTCGTATCACAAAAGACATCGTTTATCTTTTACCAACAGTCGACGTGCCAGCAACGAAATTCTATATACGAAATTTTGTTCGAGCGCTAACAATTTGAAAGCTGAAGAAGCAAATGAGCAAATGAAAATACTTATCTTGTGCATAGTAGTGCACATCATCCGATGCTATACACGTTCTATACTGATTTGGCTTATTTAGCTTTAGCCCTTCAAGTAAGAGTGGGAATTTTTGCAAACATCTATGTGCCGTTCAAGAGCAGTGTAAAGTTGTTTTAAGAAATGCACCATTGTATATGATAAATAACTACGGCATTAGCTCTCGGGGCGAGTGCTCTATTAAATTTCTTCGATTCGATGGACGTAACTAACATTGACGAAATTGAAACCGAAGCTGATGATGCTATTAACCAACAAGAAGATTTTTCTGCTCCGAGCATTTCTACAAGTGGATCGTACCGAACCGAGGAAATGCATTTTAAACACGAAAGAGCTGTTGAAGTATTAAAAGGACATTTTAATCGGTTTGCAAAAATGGCCGCTGGAAATAGTTCTGCTGGTCTTACAAATATTATTCTTAAATTAAATTATACTTTCGGATGAATTAAGACACCAGCACAGCTAGCAACATTTTTCTGTAAAATGAAAAATACACGTTTTACACCTAAGCAGATAGGAGTACAGCTTGGAGCAATTAGCCGAAGAAAAATAAAACCTGGTCTTACATCTGGGTCAAGGCGCATTCAGACAGGTAGGCGATAAGATTTAGAGCTAAGCTGTGAAAAATGAGCAAAGAGAAAACGAAACTTTGACAAAATTTTTTTAGATAATCAACCAATTTCCAAAGCCCAAGGTAGCAATCACTACGTTATCTTTATTATATTACTAACCGTACTCATCACGCGTTGCTGCGATCTCAGAATGGAGGGGGGGGGCGATATTAAAATTTTGTGATACATGTGTCTTATAAATTTAATTGAAGAGTATGTTTACTAATTTTCGAGTCAATCGACCCATACAATAAAAAGTTTCACAAAAAAATTCAATCCCCCATTTCACCCTCTTAGGGGTGGAATTGGAAAAACTTTTTTTAGTAGATACCTACACTTCACAAAGAACACACCCTCGATCGATAAATCCCAACCGATGCAGCTGTTAAATGACATTTGCGGCGCGAGAACTGTCAAACGGGCGAAGTTTAAACAGTCGTTAAGTTTTCGTAAATTTTCCATTTTTCTACACAATTTTCTTAATTTTTCTTTACATAAGAACCTTTTGCAAAGGAAATCAATGAAATTTGTAAAGTCATTCTCAAGTTATGCCGTGGCCAAGGAAAATAGGATTCATATATCATTATATATATATATATATATATATATATATATATATATATACCTGTACTTTGCAAAGTACAGGTCGTAGGTTCAAATCCTACTCGAGGTAAACTTTTTATTTATGTATTTAATAAAAACTTATGATAAATTAATGTGTTAATGATTATATCCACTAATGTGATTTCAACATGCGTATACAGATCTTTGGAAATACAAATAAGCGTTGACACATTGTAAAGAATAGAAAACATGTATTAAGGTTAAGGTTCAATTCATTTTTCATTTTAGTCGGCAGGACTACGGCATAGTATCTACATGTCATTTCATTCCTACCTAACTTAAACTAACTTAAGATATGTAACAACAATAAGGCATATAGCTACATGGTATAATATTCATATCACTCAACACAGCACGATCTTCGGCAGCTTGTGCCTCGTCACATCGTTAGCGTCGTAATTCCATAATCCCGCAATGGCGGGATTCGGGTGGGCCGCTAGTACCATCTCCTGGTTGGCTGCGGCGGTTTTCATGAAGTCCATTAGGGTGGTCGTCTTGAGGTCCTTGTGGAGTCGGTCGTTTCTGACGTACCAGGGTGCGTCGGTAATGATCCGAGACATTTGTTCTGGATGGTCTGAAGGCGCTTGATGGTCGAAGGAGCGGTGTATGCCCATGCTTCGCAGGCGTAGATTAGCACCCGGTGGATGACCGACTTGTAGATCAGCATCTTGTTGTCGGTCGTTAGGACGCTGTTCCGCACCATGAGCCGATACATCTTCTTGATGATGCTGTAGGCCTTGAATCTTCTGTCTGAGACGTGCTGGTTCCATCGGAGCTTCCTGTCCATAAGGAGTACCAGGTACTTCACGGTATCCCTCCACGGGATATCCTGGTCGAGCGTGGATGTTTCTCGTGATCCTCATGTGTCTTCGGGTGAACAGGACCGCGGTGCTTTTCTCGGGGTTGATTCCGATGTGCCATTTGGAGTACCATCCTTCCAGGTCGTCCGCTGCTCTTTGTAGGATCTTGGCCGCCTGGTGGTTGCTGCGTGACTGGGCGAGGGCGGCGGTGTCGTCCGCGTAGGTGGCTAGGGTGGTTCCGTCGATACTTAGGTTCCATAAATTAAACTGAACTTTAAATACCTAAGTCAAAGGAAATATAGGCCTAATAGTAAGAATTCCAAGCTAACAATCCGAATTCTTCTTGTGTTTAAAGAAATTACTTGGTCCATTCAGAAAATTTTTAAATAAAACGGGCATTTTTCATTTATGTGTCAAATTTGGAATGTTTTTACCTTTCTAACGATCTAAATATGTCGGTATCTACCTTCGCAGATTCCTTTAATATCAAAATTTCTGATTAATTTGGTGTATTTTTCAAATTTCAATTTGTATTATATAGTAACCCGTGGAAAATAAACAAAACATGAATCACATTATAAAACATTGTTTACTAAGTAGAAATACACAAACACTAAGAACAGAATCACAAGTTAAAATAAAAATAAAACAAAAGTTAGACTTATTTTAATAAATGTTCAAAATGCTACCACTTTGTTCAAAGCAAATTTGAATTCTACGAGGAAAAGAAACATGATCTTGTTCTAAAGTTAGACATTTTCATTTAAGTGTTGTTCTATCCAATTGCAAAAATTAATCCTGTTTTGAAAATTGGTCTCCTTAAGCTCTTGATGTAGTGGGGTGTGATAAGGATGAAATTTGTTTTTTTTTTTAATTATTCTGACAGATTTTCTACTTACTTGAAAATCTCTTTCGAGTTGTCGTGTACTCGTATGGGGATTTTCTATTACTGCAGTAAAAATACTGACTTGATTATCTTCGTTCGACGCAGGTTTAGTTCTTTCCTGGTTTTCAAGATAATGAACTTTTCCTTTTGCAATAAACCTTTCTAACAGATTTTTGAATGATTTTTCCCTTGGGTGGCGCTCCCGGTCAGGATATCTTGCTTTGTACTCTCGACTGGATAGGAACGGATTTATAGAACACTCTCCAAAAATAAAAACCATATCAATCATTGCATTTTGAGAAAAACTTGCCATTTTTATCAATTAAATTTAATGTTAACTTCTCAAAAAAAGCTGTAACCAGAAATTGCAGCACGAAGAACTAGTACCTAATGTCAAGGTAAAGTAGAGTGACAGAATTGGTTTACCTTTCACAGCCTGCTACTTACTCATGAAAACTAAAAATTGAAAAATACAGCAAATTCAGAAATCGCGAAATGAACAGAAACCTACCGACAAGTTTATATAGTTAGAAAGGTAAAACAATTCCTCATTTGATGCACAAATGAAGAAATAGTAGTTCCATTTGAAAAAATCAAGCTACCATTGATTAAAATAATTTTTATTTTAGCTCGTAATTTTGGTTTTTGTGTTTATGTGTTTTTCTACTTAATAAATAATGTTTTATAATGTGAATCGTTTTTTGTTTATTTTCCACGGGTTACTAGATAATACAAACTAAACCAAATAAAGTGAATGTTAATAATTAATCTAAATTTAAATTTAATAAATGTTTCATGTTTTTCTGATTTATTACTATTACTGTTTAATACTACTTTTCTACTTACAATTGAATATTTATGTAATATATTTATATAGATATATATATATATATATATATATATATATATATATATATCTAATGTTGATAATACTTATGTGCACATTGTGTGTACACATGAACAGTTTAATCCAAAACATTGACTAAAGGAGTTTTCGGAGATTCTGAACCGACCTTTGTGTTATACCGGAAGTTGCTATTAACTTTCTTATTTTAAATAGAATGTTATTTTTTTGTTACATTTTTGGATGATACATAATTTTCTAAGTGAACTTTTATTAAAGTCTTACACGAAATTTGACCATGTTTGATTGAGATAGTAACTAATCAACATTTTTTAACTTTACAATGTGATTTCGAAAAATGTATAATTTGAGCTTAAGAGCGATTCGATTATACAAGGTGTTAGAAAAATGTATGTACAATGTAAAACCAAATATTCCTCAGCTTAAGATAAGTCGATATAACCCAACATATCTTACTCCAAAATTAATTAATAAGAACAGGGTGTTAGAGTTTCTCTGCAATAACCGCTAAAGTTTTTCTCGCATTACTTTCAAAGTTTTCATATTGGGGCATTGAAAGGGAAAAATTTGGAACTTACGTACCGCATAGGGTGTGCCGTCTACGGGAGGTTGTAGGTAATTAAAACCCTGATGGATTCTCGCCATTCCTCGAATACGAATTTTAGTGAAAAGTTATTGAACAATAGACTTTACTGCTCAAAATAGTAATACTTGTAATGTTACGGTCGAAAATGAAACTAAAACAGCAGGTAACCGATAACTAGAGTGCAACGGATTAGCTCGGTCGGACAGAGGGCGTAGGCGTGTTTTTGAATTTAAAAATACTGAAGGTTAGTCGTGTTGTCAAAAGTCGCAAATAAGGGTGCGTCGTAATTAGAATAAAGTCCAGTAAGGGGCGCCAAACTATTATTAAGACGATATCGGTAAGAATACACATGGTCACACGTAGATAAATCAGCCTTCAACACTTACCTTAAGTTGGCTACCTCCAGGCGCACGTCGGAGATGCTTCGAAACTTTAGCTCTAGAACAAATCTTAAAATGTCCACACGCTGAAATACTAAACCAACGTGTGCGCAAATCAGCTGTGAACCTTAAATTTTACGCTTAAATTTATTAACTCAAATTTAAATACTACTCAACTCTGAAGCTCTGTCATTAATTGAACTCCAAACTAATAAATAATTAGACATAAACTAGATAAACGTCATTTAAGATTCCTCTAATTGGTTACGTTAATCCACAAATATCTAATAAAACTAAAAAAAAAAAAGACTGTATGACACCGAATGCTTCAAGTGTAGCAAATTACCAATGGTTACTTTTAAAATGAATCAACAAAATTGAAATCAAAACTTAACTCTCAATTAATTCTTCAGTTTGAATAATAAAAGTAGTGCTCTTCGTAATTTGTTGCTTTGACTTTGGGTTTTTAAATGAGATTAGTGTGAGAGCGTCAATTACGGCAAAATAACACCAAAAAAAAACGACTGCGTTTATTCGCTCATCACCAAATAATACCACCAAATTTACAAACAAAGATACGACAAAATAATCATAATAACGTACTATATTGGGTTACCTTCTACACAGAACTCTTGAATACGTCTTCACCAGGTCGCAATGAAAGAAAAATGGACGTGACTGACTTCAGGATACCTACTGATATTCTCGCTCGGCAAGACAAACCCTTGCGGCAGTTTCCCAGTTTTAAATTTCAATAGCAATACGCTTACGTTAATCGGCGTTATATAGTTTATGTGGACAGAACAAATCGATTTTACACACGAGATATTTACACACTATCTGCTTAATGTCTTATAAATTCGGTAGCTCTATTTACCAGTCTTTAAAATATTAAAACTAAAACTGTCTATTTACAAATTATTTACAGTGAGACTTTCGTTTATTGCAACTGATCTATTGCGAAGGGGGGGGCGTTTTTCCTTCACAATGGTTTTATTCGAAAATATAAATCCGTCTCCAAATTCACCACCAAGATGCACTTATATAAAACACATACCTTTAAGAAATGTTCGTTAGTTGACCTCACGGTCCCCAACTTCAGAAGAAATAACCAGGAGTGATGAACGCCTACACAAATATCCGCCAAACTGGTGCGTTAGTTGCAAACAACTTATCCGAAAGTTTCGGTTCTCCAGGTATTCGAAAAAATGCACCCCCAACTCACATCCTTTGCTCACGAAAGTCAGATCAAGAATCCCCACGCAAAATTCACCGCTCAAACGCCCTCTCCATAATATTGCACCATATTTCTCAACCAAACCCTATCATGTCAAGAAACTGCTGATTCTGTGACGTGCATGACTCAAGAGAAAATTGTCGTCCACAGATTTATTCCTTAAACGATAACGATAATTATTTAACACTAAAGGATTGAGTTAAAAAAAAGATAAAAAAAGAATGAAAAGAAAAAGAAATACGTACATATATACAGGCCGTTCAAATACACATGACAGTAAGTTCGCTCAAGTTAAGCTTTCAAGAGATATTCGCTAATTTATTAACTAATCTTAAGGCAAATAACGCTTTACAATTTACACCACTTTTTCCAAATAAAGCGTTACTTAACACGACAAGTGGTGAAAGTTTCAATTATTATATCAAACGCCTGTATGGGGAGGTTGCTTTAAAAAAAGTGAAAATGTCCGAGAATTTGAAAAGAAAGAAGATAAATTAACTTGGTCACTTAACTGTCTTAAAACGTTGAAGGTCTAACAACTTAATACCTTAATTTCATTAAAGTCAAACATCATTACCAAAGTACTGGAGCAAAGAGGATTTATAGTAAAGCGAATCTATCTCTCCTCAGAGAAGTCATCCCAGTTTGTAAAGAGATCTTTACAAACTGGATAAGGAAGTTTTCTGTTATTAGAACAGCTATCAACTGATGACTAGAGATTTGTTGACAACATAGAAGACAATATAGAAGATTGGAAGTACAGGAAAATTAAACGAAAACTAGGCAGATAGGAAAATTTGATTCTATTAATATTAAACAACACATTACACGTCCACCTTGCACAGGCCTTACAAATCGCGCATTCGACAAACTTGTAGTTAATCCTAGTTCTTGTAATTTATCCGATACTGCTGGCTCTGTTTCGTCTACAGGGTTGAATTTTGCTTTGGCTCCTTCCAAAGTTCCTGTTGAAGAAATCATCTCTAATGTGGAAACGAGTATTACCCACCTTCCAGCTCCTGAAGTAGCCGAAACCAGATTTGAAACTACAAGGACACTAATTAAAGGATAACCTCTAAAAAAAATTTAACCCATGCTGATTATCAAGCCTTAAAAGAATTACGTTACAACAAAGACATCATAATTTTACCAGTAAATAAAGACCAGCTACTGTATATATGGATAGAATTGATTAGTTACACAAAACTTATAGTTCACTAAACGATTCTGCTTACACTAAGCTATCATACAATCCTAATAACAAGTTCAAATTAACTACGAAGTAAACAAACTTACCAGTTGCAGTGATTGAGAGACTAACACAACAAGATCCTACAATATCAAGATTTTATGGATTGCTAAAAATACACAAACCAAATGCCCCACTTCGACCAATTGCAAGCTCCACAAATTCAACAGCCTACACATTATCGAAATGCCTAAGTACTTTACTTCGACGTTTCATAGGTTCGAGCAATTTCTTTATACAGAATTCATAACATTTTATTGAATTGATTGGCAAATTAGCATTATCCCCAGATGATCTGTTAACTAGTTTTGACGTGGATTCCTTGTTCACAAAAGTACCAATAAATGACACCTTACAGCTATTATAACAACATTTCAACTTCAGTGAGATCATCTTATTTAAACATTGTCTAACTACATCATTCTTATTATTTAATGGCCAGTATTATCTACAGTTAGATGGAGTTGCTATGGGCTCCCCAATTTCACCATTGATTGCAAGTTATTTTATGGAACATTTCGAAGAAGGCTCTAAATAATGCACCTAAGGAACTAAAACTTTGGCTAGCTATCTTGAATGTTGAATTTTTGGGAAAGAAGAATTAATGGTGTTCCTAAACCATTTAAACAATAAACATATACATTCAGTTTATAATAAAAAAAGAGAAATATGGTTATCTTCCATTCCTTGAAGTTCTAATTGAAAGGAAACCAGATTGAATCCTAACACATTCCTTATATCGTAAACCAGCTCATACAGATCATTATGTTAATACTTCATCACACCATCATCCAGCACAAAAGTTAGGTCAATACGAACTTTATACAACCGTACCACAAACATTTGTCATCTAGATAAACTGCAACATTAAGTAAACCATCTTGAAAAGGTGTTCATAAACAATGGCTTTAACAAACAACAAATTAAAAAGTCATTCTGCCGAGGCAAACGACGCCTACAGATGATAAATCTACAACTTTAAACAAGTTGCCATTTTGCGTTTCCTTGCAAGCACAACGAATAAAGTTGGTAAAATATTACAAAATCATAATATAAAGGTAACTTACAAAAGCAGTATTCAAATTTGAAATCTTCTAAATTCTGCCAAAGACCAAATACTGCTACATACATGTGGTGTTTACAAAGTATCATGCTGTTGTGGTAAAGTCTACATTGGTGAATCTGGAAGAAGTATTAATACCAGGTTAATAAAACACAAAACACACTTACGCTTAGTTTATTCTACTAAATCAGCAATTGCTGAACATGTTTTAAACACACTATAAATGAGTTCTGGCTAACGACAGGAATTGGTAAACAACGAAGATTTGAGAAGCTATTGAAATACTGAAACAGCTTGAACAGGGATAATGGAAATGAACTGTCCAATACCAGTGTGTCTATTTTCAAGAACTGAAAGTTTTACAGTGTACAACAGTGATTTAACTTTAATTCTCTATTTACCTTACTAATATTTGTCATTTTGATATTACGCCCGACGAGGGGCAGAGTATCTGTCTGAAATTTTGCGAATAAATAAATATATAAATAATTTACACCATTTTTTCCCAATTTCTTGTAATGTAATTTTTAGTACAAAATTAGTACGTACTTTTACATCTCTCATCCCCCAACGAAGAAACAATAATTTATAATGTAAATAATTTTACACCCAATTAATGTTATCAAAATTACCTAAGCATTAGTTAATACCTTATCGATTATCTTTTAACCAGTATAATTTTTTCAAACGATAAGGTGTATTATTTAATATTTTTTACTAAAATTTATATACGAGGTACGATCCGTTCTTTGAGTCTTAATTACTTGAAACTTCCGATATGTAATAATTATTCCGTTCCAAAACCACCCTATGGAAATTCTTGAAAGTAATACGTACATAACTTCAGGGATACTAGGATCTCTCTTACAATTGAAGTTTGGACTAACGTATGTTGGGTTGTATCGAGTTATTCTAAGCTAAGAAATCTGTGATCTTACGTTGTACATGCAATTTGCCGACACATTTTTGCCATAATATCTAAACCATTCGTAATGCATTGAAGTGTTAAAGTGTTACATGATGTTGAACATTTTATCAACTTGACTTTATTATTGCGTTTATCATAACATTAAGTACATATTGAATTAAAAAGTTAATGTTATTGTAATGCAATGCTAACACTATGTTTCCTTACAATAACTTCTTTGATGTAGTTTCACGTTAACTAGGACGTAGCCTTATTCTTATATGATAGTATATTTGTTGCATACCCATTATCTTAATGATATACAAAACAATACGAAAGATAAGATAGAGCAAACTGGGGAAACGTGCAAACCGCGTAAAAGCAAATGAAAACAAGTAAATTAGATTAAATGTCCAAAATTACTACCATTAACTTCCAAGCACTTATTTAGACGTTCCAAAACAGAACATTGCGAATACAAAATAACTTCGCTCTCCGAACTTTGTTCATCAATTCGTCTTTTTGTGAACTAGATGAGCGCATAGTTTATTTTTGATGTAACCCCAAACAGAAAGAATCCAACGGTATGAGGTTCCATAAATGATTCGGCCAATAAGAAGGGTCATTATTGTCCTTAGGTAACCTTGAGCATTCAAATTGTCATCATTCAGAAACTGTCGATTTTGATATCTTCTCTGTCGTACCAAACGGTGGTATTTCCTCAAACAGTAATGACTGTTCCTTCCTAGCTTCAAATAATGTTAGTGACGAAGTATTAGTTTTTCAGAAACCATTTCCTAAACCTATTCAATATGTACAACAACCTTTCCATTTAAAAGAGTACGTTAAACTTCGTCCCAATAACCTTAATAATCTTACCGTGCCTAAGTTTTCCCCAAGTCTTGTTCTATTCTCTTAATTAAGCACACAAGAAAAGGTAGTGGTGGGTATTGGTTGCCCTTATGAGCTAATCAAGATTTACAACGCAGGTTTCCTAGTATTTTTTAAGATGAAGTATGCTGGTTAATGAGAGGGTGTTCCTTTAACTAATCATCTGGGATTACACATACACACGCGCACGATCGGCGTTTGCATTCCAGGTACAAACTTAAATCTTTCGCGTTCACTCAAGTTCTTTAACATTTGTATTAATTGGGCAATTTTTTTACTAATTACCTTCTCCAATATTCGTCGAACTTAATATTTTTACTCACTCCCCAAGTATTCTTAATTGTTTATAAACTTAATTGGTTTACTGTTACCGAACACACATGTATTTGCATCAACGTTAGTAACTATTAGATGCAACCATTAGCTTAATCTACAATATTCAAAGCCTATACTTAGTTATAAACATGCAGTACTAGCTCTTAACACAAAGTTTGATTTTTATCTAAAATATGTTTAAACTCTTTATTAGAATTTTGGGAGAAGTCGGACATTTTTTATCTCCATACACCAATTTTCACTTCTAATGCTTATTAATATTTTATCCCAAAGAATGGGTTCAGGTAGTAAACACACACTGTTTCTAACTGCACTACTAACTCTCACCACATAAATTAGAACAAACCGTTATGTACTTTGTGCTCTGAAATTACGTGAGACCTTTCTATAGAACCTTTTTATAGATCCTCACGTTCATCTTGATAATGTCACCAAATGTTTACACACTAAATCAAAACCAACCGCAACTGCAGACTGTAAATGTCACGTGTCTGCGTAACAAAGTATAGAAGTGGAATCAACGCAACAGAAAAAGCGTTTCTCGTCGATATGTTTAAATTTGTAAGAAAAACGTAATAACTCTCTGAAATGCCCAAATTTGGAATTCATATTCATTGAATACAACAACCAAAACTAAGATCAAATTTTTATGGAAGTCTCACATACGTACAAAGCCTCTTTCCGCAAAATTCAATAAATTTTAATACTATTTACCATTGAATCATACATAAAATTTTCCATTGTGGTATCTCAACTCGTTTATACAAGTAGAAGATACATACATGTTTCCTCTACACTTTGATAGAGTACTACGGTGTCATGCATTCGCTCATGCTACCCGTTTCTCACAGTTTTAAACCTGCACTCCTGAAATCACAGAAGATACACACAGAGGCACAAATTATCTTCCCAATAGGGGTTTTACTAAAATATTATCTTCTTTTACTATCATCTTTTAGGGGTGATATCTCGGAAGGGGATGGGCTGTGAAATTTTGGTTACGGGAAAGATCCATAATAATTTCATACGGGAAATCACTCCCTGAATTTTTTCGCATGAATTTAGAAACACCCTGTACATGTTAAATTACCACTGCACTATAATTTAACATATGCAGTTTTAAATTTAAATTTACTTACATTTACTACATTGTGTTTTCACTGTAAAATAACACTTACATTATTAACAAAGCTATTTATTTGTTATGCTTGACTTTCATCGATTTCTAATTAAAGTTTTTCACAACTTCACACTTACATCATAACTTGATTAAATTTTGTTAAATTTGGTATTTGATTATAACATTTTTACTGATACCTTTCGACCGTTAGAGAATATTCTAATTTGTCAAGGCAGTTTAATAATATTTAATTTGTTTAGGATCTAGTTATTCTTTACTAAAATTGTATTCCATAGCTGACTTTATGCGTTTACCAAACTGTTATATTAATACTTGTATAAAACATAAACACAAGAATACACCATCAAAATCCTAAAAAGGCAAAGTACTTTAATTATGTGAAATAATGTCCGAAGTTTACACTTTCATATTAAGTAGAAGTTAGAGGATAAACAACTTAATAAGCAAGTGCTGTGATTTGTGCATCATCGTCATCTACCTACATTTTAACTACAACCTTTCTTTCTTTAAACTGTCCAAACCGTAAGCAGTTGTTCAATAACCTTCTTACAGACTCATGGGAGGTGTTGGTCTATCGGGATGTATTTTATGGATTGCTCATACGCCCGGACTAGTACTATCTCTTTCAAATTTAATAAATAATTAATAAATTATATTATCTTCATTTATAAAGTCCATTTTAGTGCATAAGCAATTCCATTTACAGAATGTTTTAATCCTACTAGACTAACCGCCAAATACGAAGACACCAAGCTGCGCGAAAAAAAATCACGTGACCGTGTACTATTCAACCGGAAAATATTAGTTTTTTTAAGTAAAGTAAAAGTTACGTTTTGTACATTTTTTAGTTAATAACCTCTTAATTATGATGTTTATATTTTATAATTAGGACAATTTAAACCAAAAAAAAAAACATTTATTTAATTGTGAAAAGTGAAATATAAGGTTATGTTACCTGTTCATAAATTTACTCTGAAATGTTGTAATTCGCATTTTAATTATTAACCACAGTTCTAAGGGTAATTAATTCGTGTCTAAACAGTTTTATACGTTCAAAAAAGTATATTTTCAAGATTGTTGATGAAATAAAATATTACACAATTACTCTACACTTATTTCTTCGTTATCATAAGCTTGGTGCGGTTTTCATTCTTTTATTAGAAGTCTTGAATGATTCTGTTTCACCACGTTGAATTGCACTCCCTTCTCTAATAATTCTAACACCGGTACTTTTAGATAATTCAGTTGCTTTCACAACGATATCAAGAACGTTAACTGTAAAGAAATATAATCGTGAAAAAACTGAAAGATGTTATTCGTACAATAATGACATACCTTCATTCATATTTTTATGAAACTGATAAACATTCCAAATAATTTCGCGGGCATCTTGCGATAAGACACGCCGCTTCTTTGATGGAATGTTTGATGTACTATCAGACGATGTACTCGCATCACCCATTATAAACAACGAACTAAATCAATATATTATATTAATACATATTACTGTGGATTATAAATACAACTTATTTGTAAATAAAAGGTGCTGAAACGGAAGGAGTTTTGAAAAAAACTATTTACAATTGATAAAAACATGCACGAAAAATGAGGTTAGAAAACAATAAACAATACTACATTCTGTGGACGGAACATAATATCTACTTCTCACTCATATCATTATTCCATTTCTTTTTAATACAATATTCGGTTTCTGGGCAGGTGTCTTCGTATTTGGCGTTTATTCTAGTATTAAAACTTTTTAAAATATATGCAACACGGCACACTATAGCTACAGCAATATGAAAACGTACATTTCTTTTTTTTTACTTTCCAACCTACATATACATATGTAGATATAGAAGGCTATGTAATGGACTTTTTTTTCACTATCGCTAAATCGACTTATTAGATCATTTTTACAACATTTGACCAAGTTTCGCCTTGATGTCTGGATGTGTGTCTGTATGTGTGGATGTATATTAGTATCTATGATAACATCAGAACGAGAATACCTCGGTACTTAAAATTCTGTATTTAAGCTTATTTTCATTGGGCTTGGAGTTGATTAGATTTTGGGAGAAATCCAGCGGCGGAGAGAGGTGGTTTGTTAGAGTCAGTTTTTGGTTTTTATCAATTATTTCTAAAGCAGCTGCATATTTCAAAGATATAAAAATACTTGGATATAGACCTTAAACATATCGATTAATTATATTCTATGCAATTGTTTCATATGACGCGTAATTTAGCGGAAAATAAATTCCTAAGGTAGAATTTAAGCGTTAGTTCAAATTTTTTCAATATCTGAATAACGATTAATTATATCAGAAAAAGTGTAGACATACTTTTTAAAGAAAATTTAATTTTACGTAACTTCTCTTTATAAAGTTTCTTAATATAACGCAAGGTAAGTCTAAAAATTAATTAAACATGAATGAAAATGGTTCCACTGTATTATTGATACCTTACAGAAGCGGGCGGCTTTGGAAATTTTTTTTGATCAGCATGTATTTATGTCTATTAATCTTTATCTGATACGACGTTTTAAACGTCACTCTGGCATAGATTATTGTTTTTGTTTTTACAATGTTGCCTGTTTTCCTTATGAACGTATGAAAGAGGTTGCATAGTTACCTTAACAAAATTATAATTAAAATTCATTTCTTTTAATTCTTAAATATCCTATTTTTAAACACGTTATAAATATAATTCCCTAGGGCATTATGAAATTACTATGGAAACTAAAGTATGTTTGGTGAAACTTATTAACATCGAATAAAAATGTCAAATAACAAAACGTCAAAAAAATAAATATACTAACCATAGATCTAATAATTATACAACCATAATTCCAACTATTTAGTAATATAAAAATTACAATTTCAATATCTTTTTTTAATTGAATAACACAGTAAAAGGAAAATAAATATAGAAGGCGCCACGGATGTTATCGGAATAACTCCCTCGGTCAACGTACATCCCGAGGGCCAGAAAGTATACTGCCCCGATAAAGCCAATAGATGACTATTTTCACGATGAAAATTTGGTGCAAAATGGCGTCCTCTTTTAGGGACGAAGGAAGTACAAGACGTTTGTGATTGGTCTTTTACTAACTATTTTGATTGGTCGCGTAAAAAAGCGGATTATTCAAATCCACATTGAACAACAATTATTTTTTAATAGTAATAGGTAACGGGTGTCTATTAATGATTGAAACTGACGTCATGTAGCAAATTTTGGTTAGGTTGGTACCACTACACTTCATTTCGGCCGCAACGCTAGACATTAGCGTCCCGTGGAGTAATCACCTTTGATGTAATTATAAACATTGTTTGTTAAAATTAAACAGAATATCCCTACTTTTGGAAATGTTAATTGCCAATATGTGCTAATTACAATTATTTAAAAAAATAAATTTTAAAATTATTGTTATGACAAAAATACAAACAACATTTTTCATTAAATTGGTATAATTACAAAAAAATGTTGAAAATGATGACCCTGATGCGGTATACATAAATTAATTCTCCGCTTCATGTTTTCAAAAACATGCTGAAGTTCTTCCCGTGTAATAGCCTGAATCTCGTATTCAATTGCTTCCATTAATTCATGTAAATTATGCAATCTATTTCTATAAATATTGTCTTTAATCTTTCCAAACAAAAAGTAATCTGGAGTTTTGAAAATAACTGATTGTGAATATAACGAAAAATTAATACAGGAATGAAGAATGAACGGAAAAATTATAATAAAAGCTAATGTTTAAAAAGGTAGGAACCAATTGATTTTACAATATAATTCTCAGTGTTGCATATAGGTACTAAGCAAAGAAATTTTCTAGATTTGACATGACGTCGGCTTCAATCATTAAAAGACCCGTGTTACTTGTCATCCAATATAAAAAATGTTTATTTGACGTATGCTCTAATTTATAATTTCATTAAATTATCATGAGACTAAAAAAATGTTTTTCGAATTATAACAAAAATTATAATAATAAATCAATTAATTTATTAGAACGGTGTCAATTATTAATTATTTTATTAATTTGAGACTCTCTTAATTATATTTCGGGTTTTAAATTCTATTTTTGGACATTTTGGTGTATTTATCTCTAACTAATATTAGGATAACAGGTTTTGAGTGTAATTTTTCCATTCACCAGATGCATTTTAACACAAACTAAATTATTTATCAAGCTTGAATTTCGGGATATCAAAAAGAGAAAACTTGCATTTATGTTTTTTTTTGTATTTCTGGGCCGAGATCTAGACAAAAACGGATATGTCAGACATCTCCATGCGCATCAACTATTAATGGTTATTAGTACTACCCGTCACTAGAATTTTGACGTACTAAAGGAATTCCGCCTTTAGTAAGGAATCTTTAACGTGTCAATCATAGTACTGCCGCGGGACCTACAGTTTTACTTCCTGCCCGAGAAGAAGAAGTGCTTTGGTTTTTCTCCGTTTTAGAGAAACGGCTACCTCGGCCAGATTTGAACCCGCGCCGCTATTAACGGTGTAATTATTCGTAGTACTTTTATCCCTGTCGATATTTAAGGGTGAGTACTTAATTAATCGACGGACTTAATTTTGGATGAAAAAACTAATCTACACATAGGTCTTTTGCTGGGTTTGGAAAAACATGTTTGCTTGCTGTCGGATTCCAACAATTTTCAACTGCATAATAAATAGCAACCATCTACAATAATAAAACATTGAATTTCCTGTTATTACTTACTGTCTGACATGCAGTTTTAAACGTCTGTTTGACATAGATTATTGATTGTGTTTTTACAAAGTTGCTTATTTTCGTAATGAACTTCTTATGAAAGAGGTTGCATACTTATCTTAAAAAAATATTATTAAATTTATTTGTTTTAATTTCCGTTTTGTAGGTTGGAAGGTAGTGTGATGCTCCACACCAGATATTATATATTGGTAACGGATGTTCATACGTATAATTGGGTATACTTACTTTTGCTTATGACAATAGGCATGCTGTCCACATGGGAACCACACACACATAATTTTCTAAATCTTATATATGTATGAACACCCTATAATACTTTAGGCAAAATCTTCAGTGAAATACGAAAGGTAATAGATTATATAAGGTGGATAATTGATATTATCCCTCTCGGTTTACTTACACTCAAATTAGAGGTTATTAAAGATCACATTGTAAAGTTAAATACTTTTGATAAATTAAACACTTAGCTTTTGTGTTTAAATGGTGTATTTATAGTTAAAAGTATGGAGACGGCGATTTATTGTTAATATTCATTTTAGGAAATTATGTTCAATACAAAAGTTTGTTATGAATTTATTATCTACATTTGAGAATACTTGAATTATTTTTTTCTTCACTTGTTTTTAAGTTACGACGTCATTAATATTTTTTTGAAATGACAACCTATATTTCTGATTATTGATTTCGATAGTACATTCTATTCTGTTTTCAACGGTATACAATTTTCAATATGTTACATTTGAAAAAAATTGAGAAAAAGTGCCTTAATGTTCAAATATTAAAGATCCATTAAATTAGCAGAATTAATCTTGATAGACAAAAGCGAGGCGATAAACAAACTCGAGGGAGGTAACTTTATCAGTGGTTATTGTTTATGTCAAATAGTTGACATATTTCAATTGTGCAATTTGTTGCTGTTAATATTAGCAATGGCGAGTTTAAGTGAACGTCAAAGAATTGAAATACTTATGATGCTGGGTTATGGAAATAGACGCAGAAGTTTACAAGACGCTTGTAATTTATTTAATGACACGCATCCAAACAGAAATCCAATTTCTAAGTCCGTTGTTGGTAAAACCTTAAAACGCTTTGAACAAACCGGTAATGTTAAAGATTTGCCAAGGAGTGGTAGACCTAGAACAGCGAAAAGCGATGATAAAAAACTGAATGTTCTATTGGCCGTATCTGAAGATTCCCATTTATCAACCAATCGATTAGCGGCCAATCACAATATTTCACAGTCATCGGTCGTTTCAATTTTAAAAAGTGAAAAGTATAAACCTTATAAGGTACAACTTCTACACGAGTTGACGGAAGATTATTTTGATAGGAGACTACAATTTTGTGAAGAAATGTCAAATATTTGCAATAATAATGCAAATTTCGTCAACAATATTCTTTTCTCTGACGAAGCTACCTTTTGTCTTACCGGTGAAGTAAATAGACATAATTGCAGATATTGGTCATCAGAAAATCCTTTTTGGTTTATGGAGCACCATACGCAGTACCCCCAAAAGGTTAATGTTTGGATTGGCATTCTAGGGGGTCATATTGTCGGTCCCTTTTTCATCAATGGCAATTTAACTTCGGCTCTGTATTTGCAGTTATTGCAAAATGAAATTATACCTCCTTGTGCTATGCTGTATCCCGATGAAAACAATGAACGCCTTCCCAATAACAGTATCTGGTTTCAGCAAGATGGCGCCCCACCACATTATGGTGTAAATGTTCGTCGATATTTGGATAACGTCTTTCCAAACAGATGGATTGGGAGACGAGGAAGTATTGAATGGCCAGCTCGTTCGCCTGATTTAAGCCCTTTAGATTTTTTTCTTTGGGGATACGTAAAAAACAGGGTTTACAAAGATAAGCCCAATGATGTCGAAGATTTAAAAATCCGAATTATCAGAACGATAGAAGAAATTCCCCGAGAATTTTTACAAAATTCTATTCAGGGTTTTGTAAATCGATTGAGTCAGTGTCAAATTAGAAATAGAGAACAATTTGAACACTTACTTTAATTTAGTTAGTTATTAATTTGTTTTTAATGATAAGATTGTGACTGATAAGTTTATTGCAAATAAATAAGTCTAGATACCGTGTTAATTCATTCTGCTAATTTAATGAATCTTTAATACTTGAACATTAAGGCACTTTTCTCAATTTTTTTCAAATGTAACATATTGAAAATTGTATACCGTTGAAAAGAGAATAGAATGTACTATCGAAATCAATAATCAGAAATATAGGTTGTCATTTCCAAAAAATATCGATGACGTCGTAACTTAAAAACAATTGAAGAAAAAAATAATTCAAGTATTCTCAAATGTAGATAATAATTTCATAACAAACTTTTGTATTGAACATAATTTCCTAAAATGAATATTAACGACAATAAATAGCCATCTCCATACTTTTAACTAACCCTGTATATTTATATTTGTATAAGTCTGTACGTTTCGATAACAATTAGAGTTATCATACGCAGTAGTGGTAATATCGTTAGCAATCATTTTAGATTTTAGGAATAAGTTATGAAATATGAAAAATTTTTCATATTTAGGCATGTACCTTATTATATGGTATGTAGGCTTAAGTAACTTGCTTTGTGTACATATTTGTTAGACATAATATGATATATCTTACCCGCGACCTTAACTTTATGTTTTATTTATATGCATAAAAAATTCTAATTTCCTTTAGCTAAACACGTACATTATCAATTTATTACACGGTAGTACACAATCATAAATCACAAAATAAAAAATTAAAATAAAAATTGTAACAAAGGTTAAGAAAACCGATTCAATTCATGTTTGAGTACACATAACTTTCCATAAATTCATAAAAAATTACATGTAATTGTACTTATCTAAATTTACATCAGCCTGCTTAGCTTTAAATTTTATTGTATGGACATCGCTGCCACAAAGGAATGTAATGGCTTTCATACGCCAAGTAACGAAAGATGCGGATGATGACAAGCGATCATCATTTTTCTCAAGGTATCAGGCAAATCAGTATACGTGATACACATTGTGCTTACTTCCGCTACTATTGAGATTCGAAATTTTATGAGACGATATAACACTAATCCAACTAATTAATAAGGAAAATTTATCTAATAGAAAAAATTATATTAAAGATCCGAACATTTAAACTTCATCATGTGGTATATCTACATTGGCCGACTTAAACTAAATAAATGTAGGGTGACTAAATTGCGTACCATCCGGGAAGTGAGAGAAGGTCTCTAAGAAACATGTATAGTTGTGGAAGGTTTAAGGATTTAAGGAATTTGTATATGGATTTTTGAGGTGTGATGGAATTTGGAGATATTGCAGATGCAATATCTCGAAAGGTACCAAGGGTGGTCGTATTGATGTGTTAGTTGTGTGTGCGTTTATTTAGGTGTATATACGTGTGGAGGTAGTAGATACTGTGGTTGTGTTGGAGTTTAACCCGGTAGGAAGATGTCTTTTTGTGTGGGTGGTCGGTCGGGGTGGGCAAGTGTTGGGAACAACCCTAATGGATGGACGGCCGTCTTTAACCATTTCGGTTGATGTTTTAGCGGGAATTGGTTATGGATAAATGAATGTGACTAAAAACTGGTCCCCACCGTGATGCAGCCCCACTCCCCAAGAAAAAGTGCTTGTAAATTAGAAAACCCATAGAAAGGCGGAAAACAGAGTTAAAATAAAACAGGGCATTGATAAAATAATTTCTTTATTGAACTGCTCCTGGTCATGTGTTGCTATCGACGGCATTTTACTTGGTACTACTTGCTCAACCTCAGCTCGTCTTCTTATTGCTCTGCAGTAGACTTCATCATTGTCCAAACACTTTAAAAAACCACACGTTGAATTTTACTTAAATGCGGGTCTGTTATCAGCACTTATGCTTAAAACGTAGTCCATTAACTGTGGGGCTTATATCTTTTTCACCCTGTATATACTTCACAAATTTCTCGCGACCCGAATATGTTCCATATCGTAGCACATCTCACATATTTTGTTTTAAATCAAGCAATACGTAATCGTGCGGCGTAGATATAGCGTTATGATACGTTTCCACAAAATATTTTAAATCTGTCCTCGGCAACATTGATCCTTGATTAAGATTATGTAATGGATGTTGAGACAAATATCTTTTGTCCGCAATATGTTTTGCTTTAAAAACACGCAAACATTTGTGAAGATATCTATCACCGATCCGTTACGTTTGTACAGATCGTCAATTGTCCAATTGATTTATATCCGGTAAACCCTGCCGAAATTTTACCGGAAAATCTTTGAATAACTGTTGACCCCCATTATCTCCTTTTACAGCTGTTGCTTAACAGCTGCATTCTATTTGTGCGGTCATATTCTAGTGACAGTAGATCTTTACGATACTACGATCCCTTAACGGTATTGACCAGCAATTCAATTCTTTTGGTCCAAATAAAATGAGTTTCTTTCCGAACTATATGGTGAAGTTGGGTAAAGATTATTTGAAGCATAACACTATCCATATATCAGGGTATGCATCATCTAAACATTCTCTAACTTCGCTGGCGAAATGCGTCGGACACCTATCGTGCTGGAAAACATGGACCTACGAATTTGTGGGGGTAAATTTTTAAGGAGTTCAAAATTATTAAAATTCGTTCAGTAAAACTCGAGTAATCTATATTCAAAGGAAAATGCTTAAATACTTAAAATTTACACATTTCTTAAGATAACTGGGAATAGAATCGATATCGACATTCGCTTTTGCTGATTCGGTCTACTTTTGTAATCCACGATTAAAACTGCATACTCCTACTTAATATTTTCCAAAGAAAACTAGATAAACAAAAATAAATAAATACCGCCCTCTAGCATGCATGTTACTTCCCAGGTTGTGTTGAAATTATTACTCTTACATTAGTGGAAAAGAACTGTTTTCAACAAAACTAAGTTTTCAAAGATCGATTAAGCAGAACCGGAGTTACAGGCATTTTTTCATAAGGTTCCCAATCCCCCCACCTCTTATTTGAAAAGATGGACTAAAACTTGTGAAACCAAATATACGCAGAATTTTTAGAAGAATACAATGATCGTATTTCTGATGCCTCTTAATTAGCCGAAATTTGCAAAATATTTATTTTTTAATTTTTACGCCCTCTAGCGGTGGTCCTACAATTATATAAATAATTGCCAGGTTTTTCTGGAGACCACTTTTGTTACAAAAATTTTCCGAAGTTGTACTATAAGCGGTTTGATACATGGCCGAGAGCCATTCTTACTGGGATACCCGGTACAAATACATACAGGGTGTCCGAAATAGAGTAGGATAGTATGGGTATCTTTCTTATTATTAAAGATAGAGATTGGGTCAAATGGGCAATATTGTGCCATTTTTTTGGCCGCGTTCGATTCCGTAAGTATAAAAGATAAGAAAAAAGTTTAGACCAAAGTTACTTCGATGAGGCACACTTAAAAATATCAAAATAAAATTCAAGATGCGGTTTCCAAGATATTAATAGCAACTTTCTTATTTTAAATAGGCGCCATATTGGATTTTTACACAATTAAATGAGATTTGTTTTCTCTTTTCAACGATGTATAACAACCTATGTACGAATCAAAAATTATTGGAAATATTAATTGTTTTCATTTTAAATCAAGTAACCATGATTAATAATTTGCAAGTAAAAATTATGTATTAAACAAATTAAAACAACGATACACCGTGATATTAGTAAATGCTCAAACCATAATGCATTACAATAAATGTTCATGTACACACAATCGATACCGTTTTACAACACTGTTAGTAACTGTTCGAAATGTATTTCGATGAAAACCGTTAAAGGCCGCCACCACTGCTTCACGTAGTTCTTCTGGGTTATTGTAATGGAAACTACTACCATACATTTTATTTTTTGTATTGCCCTATAAATAAAAGTCCAGAGGCGTTAGATCTGCGGATCTGGCTGGCCACTGATTAGGTATATTGGTGGCAATTACTCTATTATCAAAACGGTAATTTAAATATCGGATAACCTTGCCAGCATTATTTGCGGAAGCGCTATCCTGATGATACCATATTTGAACATTTTGTACCACAGGTAGATCATCTAATATTCCTTCAAGATATGTTTGCAGAATTGCCATGTAACTCTGCGTTGTTAAGGTTCCATAAAAAATTATAGGACCAACTAGCGATTTCCCAATATGCCACAAAAAACATTAAAGCCGAAACGAACCTAGTTATGCCGTCGAACCACTAAGTGTGGATTTTCCTGTGCCCAATGGTGCTCATTATGGCGATTAAATAATCCACAATTGGAGAAGTAGGATTCGTCAGTCCATAAAACTTGATTTATAAAATCACCATTTTCACAATAGTCGCTTGTGGTGCCTTCAAGAAGTACACCGAAATCGTCAATGTATTTCTACTTCTCGTCCCAAGAAACCCCCGCATACAAAATTTCGTGAAATTAGGTCGAGAAGATCGAGAGATATTAAAAAAAAAATTGATACTTTTACACCCTGTACATCCTAAACGAAGTGTTTCCGAACATAAGCTTATAGGCACTTTTTGCTTAAAATTAAACCTTGAATAACATACTAGAGTAACTGCATTTCCTCCTGTGTATAATAATATATTATATATATATATATATATATATATATATATATATATATATATATATATATATATACAGGGTGTCCAGTTTAAGATGAAATGCATGGGGATATTGGAAATCGTTAGAGATACGAAGATGGTTAAATGGAGAAAAGTTGCGTCATTATATGCCCAAGAAGTAACCATGGTTACATGTCAAAAATCCTTCCATTTACTAGACACAGGGTGATAACTGAAAATATGCGTTTTCTAAAATCGCTATATCTTGTTTCTTGCAAGAGATACATCCACGATTTTTGCAGGATGGGGGTAACAGGTAGCGAGGATTTCAAAAATGATTTTGAAAAAAATCTAGGCCTACTAGATTTTGAGATAATGCACGCAACTTTCGATTTTCTTATGGACGCCATATTGGATTTTTGGATTTTTGAATTCTTCATAAAAAATGCTTTTCAACCATATAGCATATGTTTATAATCTGCCAATGAGAAAGTGTCAAATTACACAATTAAATTTATATCAAAGCAACCTTGACATATTATGTATTTTAGTTAAATGAAAATTAATCTACAAATTAAACTAACTATTGAGAACAATATTACTGATTATTAACATAGATCATAATAATAAAAGTGGCAAAAAATAAAATTTAATATTATACTGAATTTTACTATTAATTAATCAAATGCTCGAATAAACCTTCATTCTCCTGCAAACACCATCTGCATCGAGTTAGCACTGCATCACAAGAGTTCCTTATCATCTCGCATTTTTGAATTCTTCATAAAAAATGCTTTTCAACCATATATCAGATGTTTATAATCTGCCAATGAGAAAGTGTCAAATTACACAATTAAATTTATATCAAACTAGGACTTTGCCAATCAACCATCTATTCAATTATTGCAAGAGAATGGAGGTTTATTCGAGCATTTGATTAATTAATAGTAAAATTCAGTATAATATTAAATTTTATTTTTTGTTGTTTTTTGTCACTTTTATTATTATGATTTATGTTAATAATCAATAATATTGTTCTCAATAGTTAGTTTAATTTGTAGATTAATTTTCATTTAATTAAAATACATAATATGTCAAGGTTGCTTTGATATAAATTTAATTGTGTAATTTGACACTTTCTCATTGGCAGATTATAAACATATGATATATGGTTGAAAAGAATTTTTTATGAAGAATTCAAAAATGCAAAAATCCAATATGGCGTCCATAAGAAAATCGAAAGTTGCGTGCATTATCTCAAAATCTAGTAGGCCTAGATTTTTTTCAAAATCATTTTTGAAATCCTCGCTACCTGTTACCCCATCCTGCAAAATCATGGATGTGTCTCTTGCAAGAAACAAGATATAGCGATTTTAGAAAACGCATATTTTCAGTTATCACCCTGTGTCTAGTAAATGGAAGGATTTTTGACATGTAACCATGGTTACTTCTTGGGCATATAATGACGCAACTTTTTCTCCATTTAACCATCTTCGTATCTCTAACGATTTCCAATATCCCCATGCATTTCATCTTAAGCTGGACACCCTGTATATATATATATATATATATATATATATATATATATATATATATATATACTACAGGAATGCTGTTATGGGTTTGCACCTTTATATGTCCACACTTAACGTAATATTTTGGCTCACTAACCAATAATATATTGACTTAAATTGGAGGTACAAGCATGTGTACAAATTTTTCATTCCCGCGCTATAGTATATACATATGTGCCGCCTATCCTAGATTAAAGACGGTTGCAGTTTGCCATCCTTATTCAATAACAGCACATTTTCCAAAACCGTATAATCGTATAATCATGAGTATATTTTTATAAAATATCTTTACACTCATCTTATTTAGGTAATTCCTTAATGTTATGACAAAGAAAAGTTTACTTACTTCACGGAGTCATGTTTGGTTGTTTGGGTTGGTTACAAGCAAATGAAAACAATTTGTTACCATTTCTTTATAGTAATAGGTTCAGAAAGAAACAACCTACTTAGTTGTCGAATTTTATTGATTTGCATCGGAAAATAAAATATTTATTAAGGTTTAAAGTCGAGGGTGTTGAAAAATGAAACGATTTATAGTACCTTTTTTGTAAATAAAATTCAACAGTTTTAAAACTACGCCAACTAAACACTAAAAATTTACATATTTTAACAACAATGGCACAAGTTTTAATAAAATCGACCACACCAATTTTGTAAAATAAGCCTTCAAAGTGAAGTGACTAAACTTTTTACTTTGATAGTAACTATATTGTTTTACACGCAGTAATTATCTGCCATATTTGATACAAAGAGAAGGTGTTTTCAAATATTGTCAGAATTGCAGTTGTTCATAAGCTCATTTAAACGAATGGCACGTTTAGTTCATACTTGTAGATTTCTTTATGATCCAGCGCACCGCGTAAAAAGCCCTTGTGCCTAAAAAAATATAAAAAAAACATGTTCTACATTTTCCATTTTCTAAATAATAGACATTTAAAATAAAGCAAAAACATTGATAAGAAAACCAAAACAAAGCTCGTGGTCTATCTTTAAATGTGGGCCAGGTCTAAGATAAAAATAAATTGTAAGGCGTATTTGGAAAATTAATTGAATGGATCACCTAACAACCGAATCTACGCGTTTCTTTCATTTCCAACATTTGTACTCAATTTTCATCTCGACAGAAATGGGGATGTGACAGGTACATGCTTATTTAGAGCCATAAAAATCATAAAACAGAAAAGCAAAATTAGTTTTACTCCTGTTTGTAGAAAAAATTACTAAATTTTCTATTTTTATGATGATAACGTGTTTACGTTGGTCACTAGTAAAATTATGTTACTTACACCTCTCTAAAACGATAATTGGTAATTTACAAGGAACTTTGATATAACTTCAACACAATTTAAGAAACGAATATTCTTTCAAAACTTTTTCAAGAAAGCAGAAGCTTATTAAAGTAATTTTTAGAAATAAAGCAAAAAAGTTAAACTTCTTCCATTCTGTAATGCAAATTTCCTAATTTCAAAAGTCGTTATTAAAATCGCAATTTATTTTTGAAAATTGTTTTGCCAGCATAATCGTCATTAACTAAATTATCTAATTAAAGCAACCCATTTAATACCATTGCAGAAATGAGAAAAGAACAATTTATAAACTGATTGCTTAAACGTGGTCGCTTTATCAAATTGGCGAAGGTAAAGAATCTACAAATACATAAAATTATGTACTTTAGTTCATAAACTTAAATATTTTATATTCATAAAATAAATAAGAACATTACAAGTTGGTTTATAAACGTTAGTGACATTGAATATGGTGGTTTGGAATATATATTAACATTTGCTTTCATAACTAAAACACACAATTACAAACTTTCGGATTTGTGACAGTATGTAAACGTGGTAGAAACTAATAGGATTAACTAATAAACTTGGCAGGAAGCAAATATTGATTGTCAGCAGAGAAAACGATGTGCCTTGGATGTACTTAAACAGAAACGCAATCAAACTTAATTGCACAGGGTGTCCGAAGAGTATGGAATATTCTATATATCTCGGTAAGTATTTATTTTATCAAAAAATGTCTGAAGCAAAAGTTATCTAGTATTTCGTTCTTCATTACGGGAAGATATTTAGTTAATGATTTCCTAAAAAACAAACTAGCAACGAATATCACTACATTTTTTTTAAGTAACAGGGCACCCTTATATTGTACTTATTTGATATACATGTTTTTTCTCTTTTCAGTGATGTAAAACTTTAATACTTTTACTGAACTGGTTTTTGAGAAAAAAGCGAATAAGTGATGGTATAGTGATGTTAATTTTATGTTGATAGTCATTAATCTAGACACGTATGATTGCTTTTAATTGTCGAAACAATTGATTGCGCCTTAGAACTGTCAAGGTAGTACGTGCATATATATATATATATATATATATATATATATATATATATATATATATATAACGCCACACACACACGTTCACGCACACGCACACACGCAAGCACATGCACACGCACACGCGCACGCGCACGCACACGAGCCCGTACACGCACTCACACGCACACGCACTCGTGCACGCGCACTCGCACGCACACGCGCCCGCGCACGCACACGCACACGCACACGCACACGCACACGCACACGTACACGCACACGCACACGCACACGAACGCGCACACGCACACACACACACACACACACATGCACACGCACATGCATAAGCACACTTATGTGGAGTACTAATTTTGTACCAGGTGTAAAATAAGTTTTTTTATACGTCTTCGTTTCATTTGGGGGCAGGAGTGTCTATCGGGAGGATAATCAAGGGAGGAGATCTGGGCTGGTCTACATGGACGAACCTTGAGTCAATTCTGGAAATGAAAAGCTCCGTTTAAATAATAATAATCGCCTCCTCTGGGAATTGGATCGTCAATGTAGTAGGCCAATATTTTTGCAGACTAGTTCTGCTCGTTGGCACCCCCAGATTCTCTGGCAGATCTTCTTGCATTTACATTATAAAATGAAGTGGTCGAACTGGTATAAATTATAAAATATATTTTAAATAATATTGTAAAGCAATAAGAGTAAAAAGTTCTCCAAAAACACAAATCGTTAAACTAACAGGAGATACTAACCATCACCAGAAATAATGCCTTCGACTCAAATCGGTAGATTAACATACGGCTAGTCTTTTGATTTGCTTGATTACCACAAAATCTGCTAGCTTACTTCGGCTGAACATCAATATAAAAAATTGCAATGTAACACTAATAAAAAAGATCTCGGACGCCAAGTTTTCTTAATAATGCTCGGAATAACTAAACCGAGTTTTGCACTAAAAATTTTATCAAAATGTAAAAAAATAAAAAATATACAGCTATGTTTATTAACAGTTAATGATATGGTTAAATAAAATATATCTTAAAAATAGCTTTAAATTACTAAAAAATCATTTTAAACATCAAATACCTGTTCGTAAAATCTTGTACACAAATTTTTTTTAACCTGTGGTATCTAAATGATTACGGAAATTGCAACTGAGGTGATGTCATCTTTGCCACAATATTGCGCAATATCTTGTAATAATGCTTTACGTAGTAAGCCACACCCAAACTGGAATTTTATTTCTTATAAATTTACCTTCATGAAATGGAATGATCCGTTTAATTCATTATCTTCAAATTTTCCAATAAAAATTACAATCATAAAATGAAAGCGTACGCAACAGTAAAATTAAATGCGTATTTAAAATGTAATCAAAGTAAAATAAAAGAAAGGAAAGTAAAAATGAAGTAAACCTACCTGAAAAGAGCAAATGTTTTAATTCTCAGTATTACGAGTTAAAAGATATCTTACCATCAAATTAATGGATCTTGCACAAAATTTTGCTGAAAAACCCAAAAACAGCTTTCTGCTTCTCACAACCTTCATCGGGAAGTGAAAAAAAAGGAGGCTTTGAATTTAGACGAGATAGTCGTGCGCGAAAGGATTTGCGCAGCAATATTAAGTCTACTATGACGCGTTGCGCGAATAAAATGATCAGAAGAAAATTTAAAGAGGGAGTATAAACCATTAAGAAATATATACACTTAAGAAGATATGCACTCAAGTTACACCAAAATGCAAATTAAGTTGCCTACCTCATAGCTATAATGCAAAATTAATTAAAATTTTTTCTTATATTTACAACTGAATGAACGAAAGACCTTAAATTAAGGTATATTTAATACAACTCCAAATGGGTTGTTACAACATGATATTACCAGGAGCTAGGGACTTCAGTGTTGTGATGCGATGATCGGAACGAGACCATTCTTGGTGGATTTCCACACTAAATTTTTAGGCTGCCATTGCTGTACTTAAAAAGTACAGCAATGCAAGCAAAAGTATAGCTTTTTATTATGTGGTTCGGTGATCACCACTATACAGTGTAATGAGGACTTTCATCCTAACCTTTTCTGCATCCTCCTCATTGACCTTAGGGTTTTTGGATACGTCATATATAGATGTTTTTTAATGGTTTCAAGAATTTTAACTTGCCGTTGACGTGGTCTCGCAACCACTCATCGCATGTAGGCAAGGTATGTGATCTGCAATATCCTCGTGTAGCCAAATCATTAGAAGAAGAAGTGGGGTGTCTTCTCCTACAACAAGTCTGTCAAGGGATATTGCCGTTTTTGTGTTTGCATGCTTGCAGTTGAATTCCAGCTTTCTCTCACTTTGCCATCAACATGGCAATTAACCGATGTCTGTTCTTGCATTAGATTTGAATTTATTCTGGCAACTTGTGGGCACCTTAAGTTAATTTGTAGGAAGCATATTTTTGTACATAAATGCTGCCAATTTAATTTGCAGGAGTGATACGTACCAATTCGGCAGTACACTACTGTATCAGTAAGAACTAGAGGAGTCTCTGGAATGGGGCGTCATTTTCTTCATAAAATGTATTTGGTGGGGAGTAGTTCTCTGTTTCCGGGAATTTTCGAACGTTTTGATATCAGATATGTGCAAATTTGACGACTATTATAGTTGAGACAGAACGTAAGAAGTATTTAATGTCGTTTTTACGGATTTTGGGTGAAGCTGAAATAACTTTCTACCGTATTAATAAATTTTTGAATTGTTACCTGGAAGTCATTATCCCTACTTTCAAGATCATTGATAAGGTATTCTTGTATGAAATTTTACGAATTTTACGCCCCTCAGTTGATGAGATACTGTGCATCAGCAGCAAGAAAATCCTCTCTGGTTCCACACGTCGTAAAATAAGTTAAACAGCGTCATCGTTTTAGTTTTTTGCGAGTTTGAGAACACAAGTACTGACACTGCGTAATGTAACATTTCTATCTTCTTACTATGTTCTACAGTACATGCTAGCCCTTTCTTTTTCAAAACAGCAGTCTTATTCTCATTCATCATTAACATTTTATCGTAAATCACGTACGTTTGAACTACTTTAAGCCGGTTCCATTATTCTAACGCCGGGTAGTTTCGACAGGTGCCAAATAGTCGCAAGTGATAACCTTGAAGCACAAGAAACAATGAAAGCATTTATTAAATTATGCCTTGTGTTTATTATTTGAATGGGTGTCTAGAAATATGTAAAAAATATTTATATTAAAAGTATGTTTAAACCATTTATATTATAGCTATTTATATATCAAGGGAGTTATGAGGGTGTTAATTACGGAGAGCAACGGATTAAAACCTCGAGGGACGTTAGTCCCGAGGGATTGTAAGTTGCCCGAGGTTATTAACAAACATAACTAACGTGATAGATAACTAATTTTATTTCGTATTTCATTATAAATGAAATATGGAAACGATATTTTGCTGGTTATTAAAATTAAACGAACGTTTAAAAATTAGGTAGGCATTGTTACCATGGATATATCAACGAGAAAGCTTGCACATATTAGTCAAAATACATTAGACGGAGTAACTCCCTAGGGAGTTATGAACCTGTTTACAGTTATGGTAACTAAGGGTTTATTTGTTTATAATGTATTGGTATGAAATAATTTTTTTTTATATACGCCGGATATTATTTATATTTAACAAATCAGAAGGGCCAATCATTTTTTTCCTGAAAGCGCCCAAACTCGATAAGGGTAGTTAAGTAGTAGATTTAGTATGCGTTTTATTGAAACTTAAAACTGCCCCTAAACCTCTCTCTCCGCCACTGGATTTCCCCAAAATTTAATCAACCCCAGGAGAAATAAAATCAAACTAGAACACGAAATTTCAAGTACGTACAGTTCATCGTTCTGGAATTATCGTGGATACACATACACGCGCGCGCACGAACGAACGTACGCATGCGCATAGGCCAATATCGGCGAAACTTTGTCAAACGTCGTAGAACAAGGTAGCAAGTTGATTTAGCGATAGTGAAAAACGGCCGACTGCATAATCTTCAATACCTGCATATGAATACAAACTCGACACTTAACCTCTTCACTTAAATTTATGTACCTGAAATTGCATTATATATCTAAGGCTCATACCTTTACACATGTAACTAAAAAAAATCAGTAGTGCATACACCCTTCGCAAGTTGGCGAAATCCAATTCGTATTATTTTTAAATTCAAACAGCTTTAACAACTGTTATTTTAGTCTCACAAGCTCTTCAAAATGAAGGGCGTTATGAATCTGTCTGCTAGCACATTACACTTTATGCAAACCATTTATTGCGCCCGTAACCAACTCAAACTTATAAATTTTCCTAAAAGTACAAGAAATGAACCTGTTCAAAACACACAACACAAAATTTTACAAGTCAAGATTTACCGTTTACTCTTAAATTCTAGAATATCAGAAAATCGAACACGTCTGACCATAGGATGACTGTCGCAACTCACAACGACCAGATGCTAACGAATTGATTTTTCTTTCACGTCTATGTATAATTCGCCTTAAAACTACCGTCGAGCTGTTATCAATTGCAAAGAATTATTTCCTTGTCTATACTTTTTTGTAGAATTATGGCAACTATTAATTTAGTGCGTAATAGTTTCCGTCTTTAAAGGTCCTCTAGGAATTTTCAAGCGCATCGGTACGCTACACTTTTTTAGAATAGACAGTGTAACGTCTCTCTGTAATTAATGTTACACCGCAAGATACACTAAACTCTTCAATATTATTTGTATCGATTCACTCAATTCTCCTCCATTATTACTTCACAGGAAGACCCTTGAATTCTATAGTATCCCCTTAAACCACTCTTGAAAACCGCGATTGAGAATTTTGGAAAACTGCACTTCACTTAGATATCATTTGCACACATCACAAGAACAGAACTGTTCATCTGACCATACAGACTAAGAACCTGGTGCACGCATGTTTTACGATTATATCACTGAACAATACTACAAAATATTGTTCCGTGATTATATTGCACGATAACTACAGATTGAATTCCTTTATCCCCACAATCTCGAAATGTCGGCATTCAAAAGCCTGTTCTTGCCAATTACGTTAGCTAAACATTAAAAAACCACACCTACCTGTACATATATCAACAAGGTGTGCTAAAAATCTTTACATCGCCACGTAATATCTACACTGCCAAACATCTGTCTTAAATTTACCAAAAATTTTCAATGATTCCATTTACGCTGTACAATTATTAATAATTCTCTTTGAAAATGCAGGGCTAATAACTGAAAAGTGCCCATTGCTCTACAAATTTGTATTTTCATCAGAAAACCAATATTGTGTCTTCTTCTTCTGTATCCTTGTGCCCCATGGGTACATTATTTCCGGTCTATTGCTAATTCTTTCATCTCCTTTTTCGCGTTTCCTCTTCGTCTGTCTACTTCTTCTATATTCTGTATCCAGTTTTTCGCAGGACTTCACTTTCTTTTTTTCCCAATCCTATCTGCTTCTATGGTTTTCTCCACTAGTCTACCATGGTCCATCCGCAAATGTGGCCATACCAATTGTTGGTAAGACTATCGTGTTATAGATCCGTAGTTTTGTTTTTCTATGTATTTCCCGCTTTCCGAAGATAGTTTTATCTAACGCGTAGTAGATCTTTCCGCTTGCATTTGTTCTTTTGTTTATCTCTAGGTATATTTTACCGTCATCTGATATTATACTGTCTAAATAATCATATGCCGTTACTTTTGACTGAGGCTGTCGCCTTGTTTTAATTCTAGTTTCATTTTAAACCTTGTTGATTCTTCTCCATCTGTCTTCACTACTCCCTTTACATAGTGATATATGCTCTTCATTACTCGTATCAGCTTTGCTTGATCTTCTAACTGTTTTAGGCATGTCCATATTATTCTTCTGTGTATTGTGTCAAATGCTGCCTTTATGTCTATAAAAGTTACAAACAGTTCTTCTTCTCTCTCCTCTTGCTTTTATATCAGATTTCTTAGAATGTAAATATTGTCGTTGGTCTGTCTCCCCGTCGTGTAAGCTGCTTCTTCATCCGCTCGTTTGCTATCAATTCTCTTCCTTAATCTTCCTTCTATTACCTTTCTATATAATTTAAAGCAGGTGGAGGATAGACACATGGCTCTGTAATTCTCAGCAAAGTGTGAAGTCACCCTTCTTGGGCATCGGAATTATAATATTTTCTTGCCAATCCTCTGGAATTTCTTCCGCCTGCCATGCTTCATTTATTATTTTTAGAATCCATTCCTTTCCTTTGTCCCCCAGTTACTTTATCATCGCTGTTCTTTCATTATTTTCCAATTCGTTCTGTCTCTGCTTCATTCTCCCTATTCTTATCCTCAAAGTTGTATGTGTCGTAGTTTTCCCAAGTTACTAGTATGTCCTTTGTTTCATATTTAAATTCATTCCCCTTATTTCTTATGCGCGTTACCTTTTCCTTTCTATTTCCTTTCAGTATCTTTATTGCACTCAAAAATTTTGTACTGTTTGTGTTGTGTTGTATGTTTGATATGGTTCCCTGACAAACTCCTCCAAGTTTTCTTTTTCGCGTCTCTAACAACTTCTTTTGCTATATTCCTTTTGTTTATATACTCTGTACTCTATATTATGAATTCTTTCACTAAATGTTTGCCATCTTCTTTCTAAGGTCCAGTTAGTGTTAATTTGTTCTAAGCCTTGATAATTTTTCATCTACTTCTGCTTGATATTTGTACTTTATCTCATCATTTCTGAGATTCTGTATTTCTATTCGTTCGTAGTCTTTTTCTTTCTGCATTTCTATGTCACCTTTTAGCATTGCTGTTACCAATCTATGTTGTGTTACCATTTCGGCATCCGGTATCGTTTTAATCTATTGTATCCTATCACTGAGTTCCTGCGTATGTACTATATACTTCTGGCGTCTCATTCTTCTGCCACAAACGTATATCTATCTACACCTCCAAAGACTGGTACCAAAGCCATTACCTATTACAAGATCGTTTGTTTGGCAAAAATCCAGCATTCTCTGTCCATTTCTGTTTATAGTCTCTTCTCCAGATTTTCCTGTGCATCCCATGATAATTATCAGGTCTTTTTCTTCTCTAATTTTGTCTAGCGTGTTCTGTAAGTCTGTGTAAAATTTTAAGTTTTCCTCTTCATCTGCTCCCTCAGTTGGTGCATATATTTGTCTTATATTTATCATTCCTTCTAACTTCATTTCCAATACCATTAATCTTGAATTTACTATTTCGAATCTACTAACTTTCTTATTTAATTCTTCAGCTATTATTATACCTACTCCTCCTTTTGCTCTCTATTTTGGATACCTTTGTTTGAGTTTATGTATTCTATTAAATTCTGTATTTATAATTTCATCCTTTTCCTTACTCGTTTTCCTTTTCCATTGCAGTTATCTCTCGTCTTCCCGTGAATGTTGTTTTCATTTGTTTCCTGAGTTGCGCGTCCTCTATATTCAGGGGTGATCGTGCACTCAAAGTTCTTGTTTTTCGGGATTCCTCTGGGTAATTTTTCATTCTACTGGTTTCTTCTATTTCTGTTTCTTTTTGTTCTGTATTTTTTTTTCTTGTATTTCTATCAGCTCTTGTAGGAGTTGGAATGTGTATATTTCTCCATTCAGTTGCAGCTTGTCATAAGTAAGTTTTGCATTGTGTCCCTTGTCTCGTACAGCTTTCATATGTTTTATCAATGTTCTTCTCTCTTCCAGTATATGCCTCGGGTAGTCTTCATTAATCCAGATCTTTTTTCCTTATAAATTTTTCGTCTTATTCAGAATCTCTTCTTTCCTATTCCACGTTGCCAGCTCAACTTAACCCCTATGTCTCTTAAAATGATTCTCGTTTTTTCTTTTAGTTCAAGTTCTGGTTCAATAATTTTATCTTCTACTCTCTGTATTATAATTTTATTCTTACGAATCTGCCTTTCCAGTATATCGATACGCGCATTTTGCATATCTAGTTGTGTCTTTAGTTTTGCATTTTCTTTCATTAAACCCTCATTTTCTATTTTTGTTTGTTGTAATTCGTCACTTATTACGTTGTAATGATCCTGCCAGAATCCTTACAAATTTTCCATTCCTAGAAATAATTCATATCAATCCTTATTTCCAAATTGTTTCCCCAACTATATTATCATCGTTTAAAAATGATATCAGTTGTTATCCTGTTTCCCACTTTCCAATTTCCCCTATATACACCAGATACCCAGCCACACAAACTCACTTATTTTGACATTATCATTACTATTATTTTACTCTGTATGTACCTGACCTCTTAGTACTTACTAACATTATACCTATCCTGATACAAAGCGCATTAGACATTCCCTATAATTATTATTGCCACTCTCACCACCCAAGTTACGACCAGTCCTCATCCAAAACTAGTCATAGACACATTGATATCCAACTTATTTGACTGCTACCGCACCGAGCGGTGGATATAAAATTACCTAATGTACGTAGTAGGTGAATTGCCGTAGGTACTACACCGTACTTTCACATAGTGAGCCCGATACTACCTGTTATATAATTATATTCTTGCACTACAAAAGCGTAAAGTGTGCCTCAAGAGCGAAAAGCGTTTTAAATCAATTTTTTTGGCTGTTTTACACCGATTTGGAGGTTTAAAATATAAGTAAGTACAGAAGTGGCTGTTTCGCCGGGAGTTCAGGCCCCGAATAAATAGTCACACCTAAGTCAATCAATCAACCCTAATCTACCGCAACATCACTACGACGAGTATACAGAGGTCTCGACCCCGAATACACAATTTCGTATCCCTACAGTCCCCAAAACCATTTTCTACGACTTATTATCAACCCCCTAACACTTCCCGATTGTTTATTACCTCCTCTCACACATCCCCAAGTTTTAAAAATTTGTAGAAGCACATGGTTGGTGACCACACACATTTATTACCAAAATTGGATATCATTGAATACTCACCTAACACAACAGACCATATATCCCACTAACACTTCACTACAATCTGAATACACCAGACGGATCATTAGTAGAATAATTCATATTTTTCACAATTTCACTGATAACAAACATCATTCAATTAGTAATCGATATTTTACAGCATCCTCCGGAGAGGGCGATTCTGGCGGTCAGTAATTTGACAGTGGCGTCCCGTCTCGAGGATCTGCCAAAATTGTTGTTTTATTTTTTCTTAATTATTCATTTACTTAAATGCCTGAGGTTTTTATAGTTTATTTTTATTAGTATAGAGAATTCCTTTTATTTTTATATTCACAGTATTGAATAAAACTTATGTAATCCGATTGTGTTCGAATAAGATTATATCCACAAAATAGAAAGGTGGTTTGAACCTGATACTGAAGTTACCAGGAATTTGCTTTGTTAACAAACGTCACAACGTGTAGTTTGGTACTTATATCTTGTGTTTTGATTTCTAAATTTTTTATTTTTTTTATTTGGTATTCATCTCTTCAATTTTCAATTTCGTTAACTCTTAAATTCGTCTTATTCCGACTCTGTATGTTGTTTACGTTTATACGCGTCCGTAAACGTGCTTGTCACTTCAATTCACTCGAGGCTAAAGCCTGTCCGGTAGAACTGAACGGGTATCGGATTAACAAGGAGGATTGTCAATATATGGTTCTATTGTGCTTGAAACCGCCTTAATGCTTTGCTGTCTCGTACTTATTGTACGTGACAAAGAAAGATGGATATATTATGAATAATGCCTCTATTTCTGCCGAACAAAAGCGTTTGCAACTTTCACACATAATGACAAGGCAATAAGAATCAGATGCAGGTAGAATAGAAATTCAATAGGTATAATAAAATGCCAGTGGTTCTCAACACTGCTTTAACATTACATTTAAAATTTATGGAAGAATGCAAGTTTTTATAATAAACATTTATAAAAGCCATTCATAATAATGAATATTCGATTAAGTATAGGTATTTCAATTTACATTTAGAAAGTTCATTGTATACCTAAGTATGGTAATGACGTTTTAGTGTACTCCAATTACAAAAGAATCCAAATAAATATGCAATACTGTAACAATAAGTAATTAATAATAGATTATTATACCATTTAGTAGGTACATATAGGTATAAATAAAACAACTGCAATATCTATATTATCATTATTCTTTGAGTAAGCGTTTATATAAACTATAAGGTGTCAATTGAAATTACTTATAGGTAATTAGTAATCGATTATTATTTTTATTATACAAAAGTTGCATTTCTTCACAAATTATATAATGTTAAAGCAGTGTTGAGAACCACTGGCATTTTATTATACCTATTGAATTTCTATTCTACCTGCATCTGATTCTTATTGCCTTGTCATTATGTGTGAAAGTTGCAAACGCTTTTGTTCGGCAGAAATAGAGGCATTATTCATAATATATCCATCTTTCTTTGTCACGTACAATAAGTACGAGACAGCAAAGCATTAAGGCGGTTTCAAGCACAATAGAACCATATATTGACAATCCTCCTTGTTAATCCGATACCCGTTCAGTTCTACCGGACAGGCTTTAACTGTCTTTTCTCTATTATTTCGTATTGAATCACCTCTTTCTACCGAAATTATTCACAGCTAAATTATTTTCTTTCACTTCAATTTCGCCAGGACCGTACTCCAATATCGTGTCAAACACCCAAATACTTATTTAACAAATTTCCCCTAAATTTTGTAGACTTAATTGATGTTAGAACGTTGGCTCATGAAAACTTATTTTGGTAACTAAATACTTAACGCATCTGGTTTAATATAACCAAAGTAATTATGCTCAACAAAAATAAGATTTAAATGAAACGGTATACGATTTTTAATTTTTGCAAAGCTATCAATATTCAAATATTCCATTTCTAACTTACACCAGCATCTGGCGACACCATTTTTTGTATTAGCAAGCTTAATTAAACATACCGTTGCTTCATAATTTAGCACCTTTTAGGTACACGTTTTGCTAGTTTTGCAATATTTTGAGTGAGTAATTATAATACGTATATACTACACGTAATGCATTTCAAATCCCACGAGGTTCTATGTACTTTTAGAATCAGCTTTCAAATGTATCGCTATAGTACAAAATGCACTTCTATGACATTTGCACACGTATATATATTTTATATGTGACTGTTATATACGACAGTGTGCACATTTGTCTGTGTATATTGTTTTCGATATAGTATATTCGAAACTACTGCATATACTTCTTCATAATAGTGCTCCATAACGTACAAAATTAGTAGTCTTTCATTCAATTTAAAGTTCCTGACATTGATTACTATTCCTTTTCACTCTTATCTAATTAAGTAAACTAAAAAAGAACGTGCTGTACATCTCAAAATGAAATTTTTTATAGATATTTGTATGAATAAAGCTTGTTGACATTACTGTGAAAATTTAGGAATTTGCAGCTTCTAGTGATGTAACGTAATTTACAGAACTAAGGTGTACGTAATTGGTGCAATCAAGCGTAAATCTCTCGCTTATTTACTTTTTATAATGTACGGTAAAAATCATTCCACATTTTTTTTCGTAAATTGTATGAAATGTATTACGTTATGGTGTCGACATGAAACGGGATCAGGAAGTAATTTTTCAATAGTATAGTTAGGTAGCGAAATTTCACAGGACAATTTCCACTGACTATGCAATCTTATTCTGATTAGAAAATTAGCTGTTGACGCATTTTTAAAAGCACGTCTTTGAATGATTTCAAAATTATTATGTAAATAACATTTTCTGCTCAACTGTTCTAATAGTCAAAGTACATAATGTTGATGCTCAATAAGGTGTATTTAATCTGAAGCTATTTAATTATTCTATACAAATAATTAAAATTTTTCATGTAAATTTTATCACCTCAATAATCTACCAACTTAACCCTTTCTAGGGCTGTGGTCACTATATTGGCCAGTTTGGTTAAGAGCAATGGGAAAGAGTAATCGTTCTAAATTTTGAACCTAAGGCGACGATTAACGTTCAACAAATGCACAGTGTTGACTATGTTATAACCACACTACAAACTTTACACTACCAATAATCGTGAAAAGTCCGAAGTGGTTCCTGTGTTGATCACAGCGTTTTAATGATACAGCACCTGAATTTGCCGCTGTTAAAATTATGACTGTCCTTTATACTGTAATAATGGGTTTATGAGGTAAGTAATATGATAACCAATTTTATATGAATTGCTGGATAAGTTACGTAATCGCTATCCGCTAAGATAATACTGGCATTTGAACTCTCCTTACCTAAAGTTTTGTTAACTAACAATGCAAAAAGTATTTGTAATGCTGATATGTTGATAACGTACTATGTAATATTACATGCCAAATACTCATTAGAGCATCAATCCCGCGAAGGAAATTGCGCGCACGGAATAGCCTAGCGGTCTAGGCTGGGTTCTTACATAATGCTGCAAAACAGCACTCATCACAACTCCAAAAACGTCAAAATCGGGTAGAAATGCCAAAAAAAGCGCCACCTGTTAAATACATTTATTGCGGCAACACGTCATGAACTAGATAGTATAATGGCCTAACGAGAAACCATAATGTTCACTCAAAAATAAATCTCTACTAAAATTCTACTCCAAAAACATTTACGCAAAGCTCACCTAATCTTCAATAAAGTCTTTATGTAAAAGTCGCAAATACGTCACAACAAATCTAAATCGACACGATCGAAAATTTATAAAATCTAAAATTTAATAAATGACAAAATCGAGATCAAACTCCTAAATTTGGGAAAATATACAGCTGCCATAACAAATAATCGAATTCACTTACCTGTTTAGCGATTCAGGCCAATCAATAGCTGATCAGATGATTCCTATAAAAATAACTTAAAAAAAAAATTGCGACTACTTACAAAACTAAACAGCTGTTCCGTCAACGACCGACTTACTTCATAATTACGTTACTTTGTAATTTAAAATCCCTTTTATAGTAACTAATTACCAAAATCAATATTCCAAACACTTAAATCGAAAAATTCTCATTAGTCATTACTTTAAAACTTAATGAAACTTCAAAAGGCGACTTTATTCGATAAATCTGATTTTCAATAAAATTATTCTTAAAAAAAAAGAAATCATTATAATTGTGTCCACAACCAGTCGTAATTAAATCACTTCGCCAGCAAATATGTCCAAATTCAAGATAATTATATGCATTAAACCTTTAAATGTTACGTTATAATTCAATACTTAATTATTTAGCTTGCGAACGTAATTACTTTAATTCAAATAATGGCGTTAATTCAATGCATCAATCTCAAAAGAACAAACACTTACTATTCGCCTAAGCATAATACGGTACAACAAATGGGTTTACACTTTAGAAAACACAATAAGTACATTAACCTAAAGATATGTATTCTGAATAATAATTAAGAAACATCATCGAGATGTCAACACAATTGTTACATAAATCAAATCATTCAATTCAAATTAAATCACCTAGATACTTAATAGACGTGAGATTAGCTAGTTTCAGTGTGGGCCTTTACTAAAATTATTGTGAAGCTGATTCATGTGCCTAAAGAACAAATGGTTTTAAAAAATAAATTGCGCTCTCATAATGCCTTCGTCACACACAAAGCCGCGAAAACGAAGGAGAGCCCTGAACTACATCGCTAAGAATACTGCTTTAAGCTATATTCATTTCTCGCCATCTTCAATGTGATCTCACTTCTATATGAATTGACCAATCACAATAATTTACTACATAAAATAGTAAATTTCCCCAAAAACATCGCATCATCCATCGAAACTGCGTTTCGTGTAAGGTGATATTACTACGATAACAAACCTCTCCTATAATAAACCTTAAAATAATATATATAAAATTCAAACTCTTTGTTTAAAACCAAGAAATTTTATCCAAACGAAAAGGCGACAGTCTGACGGGTACAATTGAAATTCACAAAACGTAATAATTTTTACACTCAATTTAATTTTATACTTAATGTATTTTCCATGATGCAATTTCAAATCCATTTAACAAAATTTCGCAAAATTTAAAATAACGAGAATATTTATTTGCACCAAAAACTACTCTATTCATAGCTGAATTAGTAAAACGGCTTCACTAAGTATTGATACCAGTAACGTCAATCAAATCTTAAAAAGGGTTCTAGAAGTGATTGCTATCTGTGATCTTTTAAATACGTAAAAGACAACAAAAAAACGTTAATCTAAAAGCTTTCCAAACATTTATGCGTTATTAATTTCAATGGCATGAATTTATACCACACTTCAGATGTACAGTATTAACAAATAAGGTATAGTTTCGAACTAAACAGCAAATAATTGATAAAATCGCGGCCACGTCACAGCAAACAACACGACATATATATTTTAAATTTAATTAGAGAATTACGAATTAACCGAAAATCTCAATCGTTTAAGTTTGTCCAAACATAAATACATATTAGTTGACTTGATCGGCCTATTTCCACAGTTTTTGCTGTTATAGCGCAACGTTCCAGTTGCGTGCTCTGGTTCCGTCATCAAGCTTAGGCCTGAGAAGGACCGTTTTCGCACTTTATCTGTATGTTATCCCACTGGAAGCAGTGGTCTTCGTTCCAGACATGTTCCGCAATTCTTGATCTTTTTGCTTCGCCTTTGGGGATGTTGTTCTTATGTTACTGAATTCTCACTTTGAGTGGCCTGCTACTCTCTCCTGTGCATGCTCTGTGTATTCGTGTGGTAGGTTGTATACACAATTCTTGGAACTCTGGTCTTCATTGTGTGGTTTGGTTTTAGTTAGTACTCCCCACAGTGTTCTTGTTGATTTGAATGCATTACATATCTTGTATTTGCTGCCATTCCTTCGTATTTTGTATGAGGTACCTTGTATATATGGGATGATCACTGTATATATAGGTCCTTCTTTTTTGGTTAACCCTTCCCTGTTTAGGTTAGGTGTTAGATCAGGGTGGCTATTTCTTTAAGTGTTTTAGCCATATTTTCTTTTTATTCTTTCAGGTCTTCTTCTGTTGAGCATGTTGTTATCGCTCTACCGTACAAGCATCTTCTCACGCCTAATTTCACGATTTTGTAGTAGGTTTCCTGTATACACTTGTCGTGGAAGTGTGGATACACTTTTCAGAAACTTACTGGCATGCATTTAATTTTTGGTAAATGTGACAGTAATTCAAGGGCAGCAAGACGATGTTACCAAGAGACATTTCATTATAGGAGAATTCCTGTAAGAAAACTGCTTGTTTAAATTGACTGTCGCCTTAGAGAAACAGGAAGAGTCCGAAACATTGACAATAGTGCTGTAGGAACTGTTGAAAATGAAGAACAGATGTTAAGGCGTTTTGAAGAAGATAATACTTTAAATACCAGAAGAATAGGTGCTGTTGAAAATATACCTCATTCCTTAGTGTGGGGGGTAGCTAGAGAGCAACTCCTACATTCGTACCACTTATTACAAATACAAGAACTACTACAAGCGGATTTTAACGGAAGAACAACGTTTTTCAATTGGGTCCTCCATAAAATATACCGTGGTTAAGATTTTGTGAAAAGTATTCTATTTACTGGTGAGGCTGCATTTACAAAATGCGAAGTTTTCAATTCAAGTGGAGTGAAGAGAACCCCAGGGAAACATTACTTAGACATACCACAGATAAATTTAAAATAAATCTCTGGTTGTCATCTTGGGAACCAAAATTTTGGGCTCCGTTGGGTTACCTCAAAATTTAAATGGTGCTCATTATTTCAACTTCTCGTCGGACCAACTTCCAGAAGTATTGCAAGATATTTATTTGCAAACGCGTCGAAAAATGTGGCATATACACGATGTTGCCCCCGCCCACTACTCTCCAAATGTTAGGAGATATTTAAATATTAGTTTTCCTGCTAAGTGAATCGGTTGCGGACATGAAGCACTACAGGAATGTCCCCAATCTAAATCCTTTAGATTTTTTTCTATGGGGGAAAGTATACAGTACGCCAATCACCAGTGAAAGCTATTTAAGACAAAGAATCGAGATTGTGTGTGAGGAATTAAAACAAAATAAGAGAATTACAGAGAAAATACAATTTAACTTCGTCAAAAGGGTCAGCGCTTTTGTTCGTGTTGGTGGCAGACATGTTGAAGAATTTCTACAGTGACATTTGTTAAGTTTGTTATTACTAGTTTCTTGTTATTACGATTAAATGATGTTGGTTATTTGACATTGCATTTAATAATTTTAATTACCCAACGGTTGAAAGTAGAAAATAATTAAAACCATGGCAAGCTTGATATCCGAAATGGTAGGTGTACAGTGGCAGTATCTTATACTAAATCATTTTTCTCGAGAACGATGCATATTATCGATTTTAAACTAGAGTACCTTTTTTATGTATTATTAAACAAACTTTAAGAAAAAATATAAATATAAATAAAATAAGCATTTTTTCCACTCATAAAAAAACCTTCTGAAAAATCTCTAGGCCACCCCTGTTATTTGGTTACCATAGCAACTAAAACTAATGTACTCATCAATTGTTGTTACACCTGACGGACATAACCTCGGGTACCAACATTCAATGAAATCGCCAAAGCTCTTTGGAGGAAAACAATAGGAGCATGTTTTTCTAAACCATCATAGAACACCTTGTATCTTTTTATGTAAGCACTTTTAGATACATATTTACATAGAATTTCCGGCCTAAAATGAAGTAATCTACTTCCGATATCAATTTGGCAGAATAATTTACAAATACCATGTATATATATATATATATATATATATATATATATATATATATATATATATATATATATATATATGTATATATGTTTGTGTGTATGTGTGTAGTATTTCAAAGTGAATATAAAGTTATATATTTTAGAAAACCCAAATTATACTTCATCAATATAAAGAGTAAAATACAATCGTAACAGTTGCCATACTTAAACCAATGGTAAATAAACATGTGACGGAGATAAATAAATTATGAAGAGCGCCCCACTCTTTATTTTTAGTCATAAAGATTTGCGACCATATTTTGGTGCAAAGAAAAATATTCTTTTCTCCTTTCTAGTGCATCTTCTACGCGGAAATAGAAGCATGCGTTTTAAAACAGTTTCTTATTTCATAGTCTTATTTTTATACCTATTAAGGTTTTTTATGAAATTACATTTTCACTCACATACATTATACAAAAGTCGAAACATTTTACCATTTATTTAAGTATGGCAACTGTTTTTCCGTTTTCTGGGCAATGTACCTAATATTACACAAGATGCACATTGATTACACCATGAAGAATTGAAATAAAAATCTTAAAATTGTAAATATTTAAAAAACCGTTTCAGATAGACAAAATTTGCTTATTACAAAAAATGTAGGTCTTTCAAGTGCTGTATTTTAGATAAGATAGTTTTTTACATTTAAAACAAAAAATATATAAATTCATATTTCTGGTACACCCTCTATAAAAATTAAATAAGTCATAATATTTCTTAAAAGATCAATGTCTGCACTAATTATATACGGAGTTACAAATTCATAGATTTGGTAGTAACCTCAAAATAAATATTTTAACTACTAAAAATGATCATTTTTTATCTAAAAGTACAAATATTTAAAAAACGGTTAGGTTTAGATATACAACATGTTTAATAGGAAGTGGTTGCTTTTGAGGGTAGAAACGAAAGCCACAATAAAACGATACCATTACATTTAAAATAAGAAAGACAGGTTATGTATTTCTGTTACAAAACACTCTGTATATGCGAAAATATTTTTAGGTTATAACGTGCTTGAATTCAAGCAACTTTTGTACAAACATTTTTTCTACTGTGCACAGTTTAGCAGTAAATTTACTTTGTCGTACTAATGCTACACTGTTTATATATATATATATATATATATATATATATATATATATATATATATAATATATGTATGTATATATATATATATATATATATATATATATATAATATATATATATATATATATATATATATATATATATATATATATATATATATATAGTACAACACACACACATAGGATGTGCTACGCGATCGATTTCTCAAAAAGTACACAATGGAAAATTTTGAAAATTTGGTAGTATACCAATGTCGATGGGGGAAACTCGACTAAAATATTTTCAAGATGTCGGCACTTACGGTTATACCGGAAGTTGATGTTTACCTTCTTATTTTAAATGGGACACCCTATATTATTTCATTTTTACATTCTGAAACATTTAAACATATTTTAAATATAGAAAACGTAAAAAGTCATTTTTTTTTAATCAAGCCCCCTAATTTTATAATGCTACCTTATTTAGCATCAAAATGAGGGTAACTTTGTGTAAAGTTGTCTATTACAAAAAAGTGTAGTTGTCAAAATATTAGCAATTTTTTTATTATAAAAATGCTATGTTTTAAAAATTTTGTTAGTTAGCTATGACAGCTGCCATGATGACGTTAAAAAAACAATCAATTTCAATTGAAATGCCGTTACTTCTAGTTATTTGACATTAAGTAATAATTAATAGTCATGCCGGGGCGATTAAACTACACGCACGAAGATTATTTAAATGTATTTATTATCTACGGTGAATGTAACAGAGGTTTATCAAGAACCTGCGAGATATTCGCTGAAAGATATCCAGATAGACAGAAACCGGTACGGTGCGGTGTAAAACAAATAATCGAGAACTAAAATAATTATGGCACCCTTAAGGCAAAAATTAACAAAAGAAAACTAATTATTAACGACGAAATTGTCGAAATTAAAATTATTGGATATTTTGTGACGTATCCTATGTCTTCATCAAGAGAAGTGGCTGCCCATACCGGAATCTCAAGAAGTATAATACAAATAATTGTGACAAAACACAATTTTCGCCCTTATTTGTTTTCTATGGTTCAACACCTTAAAGCCATTGATTTTCCTAAAAGACTGCAGTTTTGCGAGTTTATTTTAACAATGGCACAAGACATCCCCCGATTTTTGGAAAATATTATTTGGAGTGACGATGCTAAATTTACAAAAAATGGTCTTTTTAACAGACACAATTGCCATCTTTGGATTGATTCGAATCCCTATGCCGTAAAATTGCGAAATTTTCAAGAAAACTGGAAATTTAATGTATTCTGTGCCGTTAGAAATAATAGAATAACTAAATTACATTTTTATGACGAGAACTTGAATGGTAAGTAACAATAAAATGTAATTTATTTTTCTATTTTCAATTACCTTTTAACATTTTGTAGGAGAACGATATTTACATATTCTAGAAGTTTTGGATGAACAATACTTAAGCAATTTACCTCTGGCGGAACACAGGCAACTTTTTTACCAACACGATGGCGCCACTCCACATAGAACCTTTTCTGTTAACAACTTCTTGCAAGCGACTTTTTATGACCAGTGGATTGCTGGAGATGGACCTTTCCTGTGGCTACCTAGTTTCCCTGACCTTACAGTCTTGGATTATTTTAAAATGATAAAACATCTGTATTCTTACTTACAGATGCGAAAGATGTATATGGAAGTTCAAGTGGACCTTGAACATTTACTAAAATAATTGTTGATTCTGTGAAGTGGTTATTGTTAACATAAACTTTACTTCTATTAGATTTTTGCCTTAAAACTCAGTTACAGTTGACCGTAGATAATAAATGAACATTTAAATAATCTAATCGTGTAGTTTAATCTGGCATGATTATTAACTATTATTTAATGACGAATAACTAGAATATGCATTTCAATTGAAATTGATTGTCTTTAAAACGTCAGTTGGCAGTTGATCTAGATAACTAAATAAATTTAAATACATCTTTCATAATAAAGTCTTAAATTCGTCTAGGCAACTGATTACATAACGTTATTATTTTAATGACTAAATAAGATAGAATTATAAAATTTGGGTTTCCATTTCAATTGAAATTGACTTTTGTTTTTATACGTCGTCATGGCAGTTGTCATAGCTAACTAAAAATTTATCACACTGTATTAATTCTAATATCAAAATATCTTAATATTTGTAAAATAGGTCAACTTTACTACAACGGAATACCATCTCAAATTGGATAATAAAGGATTGCTAAATAAGGATAGAATTATTAATTATTTTGAGGGTTTCCATTTCAAAACGTCACTTTTGACGTAAATTATTATAATATCTCAAATATTGTTCTAAAGTTAGGTATAGGTCACCATGTATAATAATATGTCCAATATTTCAAAATATCCACAATAATGGAAAAATAGGGTCCCTTTCTACAAGGAATCCATCTCAAATTGGATAATAAAGGATTTCTTATAGGAAAAATTATTAATTATTTTAGGGCCTACAAACGTCATTTTTGACGTAAATTATTAAATATCTCAAAAACGGCTAAAGTTAGGTATAGGACATTATACACAAAATATGTCCAATATTTTAGACAGAATCTAAAAATGGAATAATGTATAGGGTGTCCCATTTAAAATAAGAGGGTAAACATCAACTTCCGGTATAACTGGAAGTGCCGCCATCTTGAACATATTTTAGTCGAGTTGCGCCCATCGACATTGGTATACTGCCAAATTTTCGAAATTTTCCATTGCATACTTTTTGAGAAATCGACCGCGTCGGTTCGTGGACACTTATTATGTATATATATATATATATATATATATATATATATATATATATATATATACATCATGCAATCATTATTGCGTCCGTACGTAATTCCTTAATTTGGCGTCACCTAGAACAAGACGTATTCTCTGATATTTTATTGAAGTATATAGGTCAGCATTTTTTTCTAAGTTCTATGGTCTATTCCATATGTTTCTAGCTTTTTTTTTACTATATACATAATTTTTGTACGTTTGGCAATCATTCTGGAACCCGTACATTAAAGTACTGCACTGAAAATCATTACGCCGTCTTGCTGCGTTGCATGCCCTCTTAATGTAACAAAGCAATCATTTTGGCATCTCGGATTAGAATATACATAATGTTGTTGTTGCAAACATTTAGGCGTCAATATATTTTATATTAATAGTTTGTGAGCAACCAGTTTGACGTCTGCTTTCATATTATCCAAAAATTGTATGAATGTTTTCACAACTAAACTACACGATCATTTTGGCGTCTTAGTTTAAAATATACACAATGTTCTGGTTGCAAACATATTGGCGTCTACATATTGCAATTAATAGGTTATGTGCAATCAGTTTTAGGTCTGCTTTCATCTAATTCGAAAAATATATGTTCTATCACCAATAAATTAGGCGATCATTTTGACGTCTTAGTTAAAGATATACATATTGTTATTATTACAGCATATGAGCGTCAAGGTCTATTCATATATGTTTAAATAAAATCAATACAATACTTATGTTATTTAAATAGCGCCCAATGTAGAAGAGATACATTTATCAAGTAAGGGTAAAGTACAGGAAAGCAGTGAATAATGGGTGCGACGAAAAAAGATCGCGGACAAATGGTGGCACTAAAAAATTTAAATTTTTGTTAACAATTATCTAAATACCAGACTGGAACACTGCGATGCGGCGTTGATTTCACTCAGTACACTCTAAATTTGAAGGTGAGTGTATTGATCGTTTGGATCGACGACACCAGAGACGACAACCGCAGTTTTCAAGAAATCTTTGGAATTGTTTTGAATCCAAAGAGGAAGTCATACCATATACAAATTATTCTGCAGAAGGATGGCACAATAGTGTCTCCTCTATATTAAATGCAGCACATCTAAATTTGTAGAAATTTATCAATTCGTTAAAGAAAGAGGAAAGTTTACATTGTTTGAAAATTGAACACTAGATAGCTGGAAACGAACAGCCACTCAAAAAAATTTGTAAAGATCCGGCGCAGCGACAGGAAACTATTTGTCAATAATATGCCAATCATCCACATTAGGAGTATTTAAGGGCGGTTGCTCATAACTTCGAGTTACAAATATAAAAAGCAGAAAAGCAAGAACCAACAAAAAAAATAAAAAAATCATAAAATATAAAAACATAAAAAAAAAAACTCTTAAACATGGCAGTTATTAACTGCCAGTCCTAAGCATGGATAAAATGTGGAGGAATGTTTAATAGTTATATTTTTCTACGCGACATTTTCTCACGCGATCATTTGTCCGCGACCTTTTTTCGCTGGCGACCTTTTGATGTGCGTTCAAATGTGCGCGACATTTTTTCGCGCGACCAATTGTCCGCGACCTTTTTTCGTACATTCGTTTTTTAAGTATAGTGAATTAGATGTAGAGCAGCCTTGCATAAAGCCCCGCCTTTTGAAAGTCAATAAAAATTTTCAACAGGGAAAAGAATGATACAGGTTCAGTGGAAGCATTGTGTGTCGCCCTATTATTAGGAACTAGTAGTGCTGTTTATGGACATGGATGGGTGTCGTACTTATTATACCTCTCTGAGTATAACACAAAGTACTCAACTTTAGTTCTAAAAGTACAAATACGCCAGCGACATGGACGTCCTGATAAACGATAAACACACATGCACCCATGCTTGCACATGTACTGATGCACAAGCACAGACGCGCGCATGCGCAGACACGAGGTTAATAATAGAACTGGTTTCTAAACGCCCTAAACGGTACTAATTTAACTTAGTCGCACTAAAAAAAATAATTTTTATAAATAAACGGTCTCATCGTAACAAGTTACTACGTAATTCAAAATTAAGACACTTGTTTCTCAATCTACATTCTGCAGTTCGTTAGAGGTTTACTAAGCAAAATCCAAGGATGAATATACTTCGCGGTAAAACTTTCGGTTAAACTATCTACCTCTAAGAATTGAAACAAATACTAATTCAAAATTAAATCTATGAAGTGTCAATTAAAACTATGAATTTGGTGTACAAAGTTATTTAATTAATTTTAAACGGATTTTTTTTATGTTTGTACACACACAAATATAGAAGCGAACCAGAAATGCGATTTAAAAAGTCACCCTTTTAAAATAAGGGTAATAATGTCATCTCAACTGTTAATAATAAGTAAATTTTGCATTGGATTATATCATCTGGTAACGTTCGAATCAACTGGGTGTCCCAAGCAAAATTACTAATACAAACACCCGTTGTAGTTATCTACCTATGACAAAACTGTAAAACATATTAACCAATTTGCATTTTTAATTTTTTACATTTATCTGTAAATTTTATTATTTTCTGGGTGTGTACAAAGAATGGTGTATTTGAGGTGCATGAGGTAGCTAATCTTGCTTAGAATAAACAGTGTGTATATATATTAATATATGACTTCAGAATGATTTACAAAATAATGCATGTGTGAGTTCATAATCATGTTAAGTAACATCAATTGTATATCTAGGTAGAATGACGCCAGAAGGCTGTAGACCGTAAATATGAAATTACTTCAAATTAAATAAGAAAGAATATTAGAAATTGGTTTTACAGTGTTGCCATTTAAAGACGTCTGAAAGATTGTAAATGTACAGAATAAATACAATAAAAGTATATTTAGAAATAGCGCCGTGACGGCAAAGTGCTGAACTAAGTTTGTATACAATTTTACGAATTACACGATTTTGGCGTCGACAAGTTTTTAAAAAATCTCAACGTAGGAGTATGGAATGGGCCCCATACTCAGAATGAGTATTATAGGATTCTATCAGAATTGTCTTTTGTCAACGGTGCTTCTCTAACACTCATACCAAGAAAATTATTAAGGATTGTAATCTGGCGTCCATATACAGACGCCACTTTGCAAAGTGTAGCCAGATTGATGGTAAATGCCAAATAGATGGACGCAAAAATGATAGAATGATGATATATATATATATATATATATATATATATATATATATATCTGTGTGTGTGTGTGTGTGTGTGTGTACAGTGTGGCCTACTTAAAACCAGAACACTTCTGTAAAATTGTTATTTATGAATCGATTTTAATTTTTCTTTGCCAAAATTAAGACGACAAAGAACTGTATATTAGGACACGGTAATACATTCAAAGTCATGAAAAAGAATTTAAATGTTGCTCAAAACAAAAGTTCCAATAATCCTTTCGTTGAGAATGCCACACCACACATTCACCTTTTGGGAATATTGACTTCTGCAGTTAATTACCCATTCCGGATTTTCGTTAGACCAATGACGTTGGTTTAGAGATGAAAGCACACCATTGGTAGTGAAAGTGGTTTCTTCACTGAACAGTATGTGATTTAGAAAATTACCATTGGTGAAATATTCCCCTTGAGACCACAAACAAAACTCCATTCTTCTTTCAGCATCACCTAGTCGTAGAGTATGCAAAAGCTTTGGTTTATACGGTTTAATTTTTAAGTCATCTTCTTATGGTTTCTTTAGGCACATTCAAGTCTACACTTGCTACTCTTAAGCTGTGTCTAGGATTGTTGTGTAAGTAATTTAAAATCGCACGATCATTTTGACTCACCCGTTGACGTCGATTTTCATTTGCTTTCAATAGATGTAGTGAAACTGTACCTGCTTCACCAAAGACTTTATGGTTGTTGTAAACAGTACAAAGAAACCTTTTAAGGCGATATGAAAAATACACTGAACTTCAAGGAGATCTTGTGGAAACTTCTACAATTTAGTATTTCTTTGTTTCATTATAACATAATACATAAAATAATGTTTAGTTTTGTTTCATTTTTCGGACTGTTTGTTACAATAAATCTTGTTCTAGTAGATGTTCTTAATTCATTTTTTTTTCTATTCGACATTTTTCAACGAAAATTGGTATCCATCCACTTTGAAAGATGCTGAAGACAGTGGCGTAGAAATATTTTCAACAAAAAAATGCCTAGCACTTTTTCTTAATTTTTGACCCTAAAGAACTGCCATTGTAGGCCTTGGTTTCATGAATTTAAATGTTTTACCTTGTCCTAATATAAAGTTTTTTGTCCTCGTAATTTTGGTAAAAAAAAATTAAAATAGATTCATAAATTTCATAAATAACAATTTTACAGGATATATATATATATATATTGAAATGTCTAAAATATCTCAAAATATATTTCAATTAATTTAATGGGGATAGAATTCAAATAATATTTTGTTATATTTGTTATGCACCGAACTAGCTCATAAATCTCAATCGGGGATAGAGTTCAATTTGATTTGTTGGAAAAATAAATAAATGTAATTTAGACTTTGATACGTATTTAATTTTTTTATATGAATGGAATTATGAAATGGTTCTTTATTATGTAAATTCCACGTTATATTAAATAGCTTGCATGTGAAATAAAACTTACTAAAATTTGCACAATAACGCATGCGTAGCGTCTTAACTGAAATTAAATCACAAACTGTCAAAATTGTTAAAATGGAAAATTCTTAAAAATGTGATCTTAATAATTTTGTAATTGAAATTGAAATGTTGAAAGAAGACTAAAATTTTAATTATTTTACAGATGTTTACACCGCTATTGCATAAACATTTACACCTATACATAAAATACAAATGCAAGAAATTACACAAATAATGAATACAAATTGAAGGGTTATTATAAAATTTGACTCACATGTGTATCGGCATATTTTCAAAAGGATGTGTTCATTCCATTTACAAACTTCGTAGGCTCCTTCCCGTATCTCATCAATATTATTGATCCGTTGTTCCTATTGCTGCTGCAGTACTTCCAAACTTTCATCAACGTCCCACGGATAAATTGTTGCTTTTCTTGTGGTAATCGTTACTTAAATTTGCTTATATGTCTTCAATCAAGCACTAAGTTATATATTATAATTTATTTAACTGTTGTTTTAAAAATGTTTCAATAATTTTCGGTTTAAATATTATTTAAGGGTGTAAATTTTTTTGTTCTAATTCACTTTTATTTTTAGAACCCGATATGGAATATCGTTTATTATTATGTCGCACCAGGAAAATAAACATCAATTCAGAAAAATTGAATAATTTTTATTTACGACAACATAACCAAAATAAAAATACAACAGCCGAACTTTAAAAACGTTAAACTTAAATCGTAACAAACTTTTCTATTATAGGAATTTATCGGTAACCTAACTTTATTTAAGATTGTAGGTTAAGAACAATTGTTTCTGAATTCTCGGCTCTTCACTAAACTCGTATCAAAATTTCCGAAAATAAACGTGGTTTGAAACTTACGTGTTAACACAAAACACAACACTTTGACTTTTTGTCATAAAAATTTAAACTTTGAGAAACAAATGGAAGAGAGAGATCTGTTCAGGATCAGTTCCTTGTATACTATCCTGTTAGCTACAAAGATTTTTTTCTATCAATACAAACAAAGTAACCAAGTCTGTGATTGGTTTAAACAAATTTGAAAACCTATCTAAAATATTAATTATGCTATAACTTTAGTAATATGCTTCTGATTTAGATTTTAAAAACAGAGATGAAATATGTGCATAATTATGCATAAAATGATACCTCACTTGACATATATCTGTTCAAAATTGTGCGATTTGACTTATTCTAATCTAAATTTACTCATATCTAAAAAATCTCACTTTCTACACTTAAACTAAATACATATTCGTGATCTGCACGAAAATTTGAATTAGAAAACATTTGTTTAAACTCCAATACCTTAAATTTAAAGGAAAATTCTTTTTCACATAGGAAATTTGTGTAGTTAACCCCATTTTCATAATGTTATGTTTAAATGACTTGTACAAAGTAAATTACTACATGGAAATGAGTAAAACCTGATATTAATTACACTAGTAATTTATTCTAAGCTCAACTTATTCTATAAAACTATAAATTTGCAAAAAAACCTTAAATTTAAAACTTAACCTAACTTAATTTAAATGTTCATATAATTTGCGTATCTAACGTCCAAATTATTCAAAATGTTACTCTCACAATTTATTAAATCTGTCTTTAATATCCCCAATGTTCACTTTTATTGTAACGCTTAAATTTTTGTCACTTCCACAATCCATATTGTTAAACATATTTCTTTAAAAATCTTACACAAAATGTATATGTATGCAAAATATCTATATATTAAATTGTTGTTTATATCGTGCTTAATGTTTACTATGCACTACTTCTTCTGTTGCGCTTTTATATTCACTAATATTGTGAGTATTAATTAAAACATATCCGTACCGTAACCCTTTCTTAAATTTTCAAACCTTTCCTGCATTTTACCTGACTTAAAACATGTTCCTAAATACAATCATAAATCTAGACTGTGTGCTAAACATCTGTGTGCCAAAATACTTTATGTGAACTGTAAATTTAATGAAATATTTTCTACGAACTTAATCGTACTTACAAATATAACTTTATCTAATCTTCCTGACATGTTTCCTACATAGCACAATGGTTTTTATGATTGAACAAACCTGTGCAAATCTTATTAAGCCTGTTTCATCAAAACAAATCAATTTCTTTCACTCGTTTACTAAAATACTTCAAATAAATGTAGTGTAAACATACTGTAATTGCTCTCAAATTGTCCAATATAAGAAATACAAGCTAATATTCTCATTTCCCTGTCTTAATCTTATATCTAACGATCTCATATATATATATATATATATATATATATATATATATATATATATATATATATATAGGGTAGAGTGAAATTTTTTTTCAAAATTGAAAACGCCTGTAGTGTCAAACGACGTGTCTTCAGGTAACTAGTTAGTGATTAAAAATATGATTTTGAGGTTCCTCTTCGCCCTTCTTTATCGAAGTATTATCTAGAATAGTAATTTAGGGCGCAGTGCGCATGTCTTAATAATACAACGTCTCGGCTCAAGTCATTTGCATATTTCACTGTCTGTTTAGTTCACTTTCTCGGTTATCAGAACGTTTTTCGTAATATAGAAATGCCGAAAACACGTAAAGAATCGTTTTGTGAAGTGTTCGGTTTATTCAAGGAATTTGACGGCAATCTACTTCCTACAAACTCAGATGTTATGAGATATTATTTGTGGTGTAGGTTATTGTTAAAAGAGAACGCGAATGGAAAAGATCCGAGTGTGAGTGTGAGCTGTACTGGCGGATTTGAAAAATATATGGCAAAAAGCATCAATTCCAATAATTTCTTATCAAAGAATTTTGAGCTTGATAGCGAACCTTAATGAAAAATATAAGGCTATAAAAAAGAATAAAAAGAAATCTCAAGAAAAAGTGATAACATTCAGAGAGCTCAGCGAAAAAACGCTTTTTGATATATCCGTCTGCAAATGTGAAAACTTCTGTGATTGTCAGTGCAAAATTAAAGTGCCTAAACGAAAAAGAGCTTTTCTAGTGGACCAACGAATTGATAAGAAAACCAGCCAAATTCATCAAAAGAGTTTTGCAAGGAAAGCTAAAGAAGTATCTCGATTATTAGCATGTAAGGTTCCGGACATTACAACAAAGACACTTAAATAAACATTTACATCTGTAATCTCAGGTATTACAACTTCTGTAGAAGAGCCTCCTACTTCAGAAATTTCAGAACCGTCAACATCATCTCAAACACTATTTTCTTCGGGTTTTGGAAAAGAATTAAATTACGCAATGTAGCCCAAGCGTGCGATCGAACAGGGATATCGGATCGATCAGCCTCAATACTGGTAAGCGCCGTTCTCCAGGATTTTCAAGTTATATCATAGGAAAATTCGTCAAAAATAGTGGATAGAAGTAAAATAAGGAGAGAACGGAAGAAAAGACGGACCGAACTCCGAGAACAATCAGGAAAAAAATCATCAGCACTTAAAGGACTTTATTTCGACGGTAGCAAAGACAAGACAATTCAGCAAGAAAAAGAAGGCACGAAATATTACAAGCAAAACTGTCACAGAAGAACATATTGTCTTGATTTCAGAGCCTAATTGTAAATACCTCGGCCATATCACACCAACATCTGGAGGTGTTACAAATATCGTATTAAGTATCATGACATTCTTAAAGGATTTTCATGCAAATTGCAATGTGGATGAATTGCAAGCAGTTGGATGCGATGGTACTGTCATAAATATAGGTTTGAAAAATGGTGTTATCCGACAACTAGAAAAGTCCATAGGTCGTCCATTACAATGGCAGGTATGTTTATTACACACTAATGAGTTACCTCTCCGCCACTTAATGCAACACCTAGATGAAAAAACAAATGATCCTAGAGGATTCTCTGGTGCAATTGGAAAGATGCTAGGAAATTGCGCGTAGTTGTCCGTCGTCGCATTTGAGCCAATTGAAGCGGAATTGCCGATTATTGATCCAAATGAACTGAGTATGGATCAGAAATATCTCTTCGATATATGTAAAGGAATTTCTAGAGGTGATATATCATCGTCTTTATCCCTGCGGGATCCTGGGAAGATGTCACACTCGCGCTGGTTAACAACCGCAAACCGAATTCTCAGGTTATATGTAGCTACAATAGAACCATTAATGGAACTGAAAACATTAGCTAAATATGTAATCAAGGTATACTCTTCTAGCTGGTTTGAGATTAAAAGCAAATCTACCTGTAAGGACGGATCTAAACATTTCTTTGGAATTGTCAAGTCTCGTTACCTATCTGACGAACTTAAGAATATAGTGGATCCAGTATTACAAAGAAATGCGTATTTCGGCCATCCTGAAAACATTCTGTTGGCGATGTTAGCTGATGAACGAAAATACGTTCGGGAATTAGGTTTACGGCGGATTCTCAAGTGTAGACGTAGAGCATCAAGTCGTAATCAGGGCACTATTCGGGTGTTTCAAGTGCCCAAACTTAATTTCAAAGCCGAAGAGTACATCGATATGATCGATTGACAGTCCTCTGAAGTTACCGAACCACCATTAACAAGAAATATTTCGACTGAGGATTTGGAAAATATGATTTCAGACGTTACTGACAACAGCAGGATTTTGAAGTTACTTTGCCACACTCAGGCGGTTGAACGATGCATAAAGCTGGTAACGGAAGCTTCTTCTTCAGTATGTGGTAAGGAAGCAAGAGACGGACTTATTCGTGCTAAACTTGTATCTAGAAGTGAGTTACCAAAGTTTGAAACCAAAAAACAATTCATTAATGTGTTGAAGTAATCACTACTCTGTACAAAAATGTGCCAAAGTTTTTAAATAAAGATTTGTGATTGCTAACAATTTTTCTAGCCATCATACTTACCACTATCTACCATAAATTCAAAGGTACCAAATTCTTTAAATAAGAGATTTGTGATTTCTAGGAATTTTTTTTCTATTATACACTATTATAGAACTATCTACCATGAATTCAAGTGGAGAGGAACCTCAAGATATTATTTTATCGAACTCAAATTTTACACATCTCAGTGATAAAGCAAAAGGCACATTTTCCACCCCCAGGACAAATAAAAAACGAAAAAATTTTTTTTTCCTTATAGAATCGCTCCACCCTAATATATATATATATATATATATATATATATATATATATATATATATATGTATATAAACGATAATATTAAGTTAATTGACGATTAATGTATCTCAATTTTTGCTTTTAAAAACTTTATGGTGTAAACGTCAAGTATTCAATTAAATCAATTTTAATTAAAATCCTTATTTCTTTTTCGTTTGAAAACTTCTAATATTACAACTTTAACTTCATGAACAAATTTTAACAGGTGACAAATTAACTGACAACTTAAACTAGCTAACTATGTACATTTTTTAAAATATAATCATATGCGGTAGAAAAACTTTCCGTATCTTTTTTATTGTTACAAAAAGTTTTTATGTGTAACATTTCTAATAAGAGTCTTATTTTATAGTTGCTTTCTTTTTTTACAACAAAAATATAGTTATTCAAAAATTATATACACCAAAAGTGAAAGTTGTATTTTACGATACGCAAATAAAATGTAAATAATGGCTTCCTTGCGAAAGACGTGAATACATACCCAATTTTATGAGAGTTATCTCAAAAAACTTGAAACGTAGACATACACGCACACGCACACACACTCGCACACATACACGCTCACGCGTACTCACATACACACGCACACGCATACGCACACGCACACGCACACGCACATGCACACGCACACGCACACGCACACGCACACGCACACGCACACGCACAAGCACACGTCACGCACACGCACACGCACACGCACACGCACACGTACACGCACACGCACACGCACACGCACACGCCTCACCACACACGTACACGCACACGCACACGCACACGCACACGCACACGCACACGCACACGCACACGCACACGCACACGCACACGCACACGCACACGCACAGGCACACGTCACGCACACGCACACGCACACGCACACGCACACGCACACGCACACGCACACGCACACGCACACGCACACGCACACGCACACGCACACGCACACGCACACGCACACGCACACGCACACGCACGCGCACACGCACACGCACACACACACGCATACAGACACGCCCACGCACACGCACACGCACACTCACACGCACACGCACAATCACACGCACACGCACACGCACACGCACACCCACAAGCACACATACACACACACACACGCGCGCGCGCGCTCATTACTCATAATAAAAGCAACAGCAGTCTATATTCTTAGAAAAAATGTAAAAAACAACAGCTTTTTAACAAAAACTTAACATTTACATTAACGAATGTTAGAAACAAACTTACTGTAGTAAAGTTGAGCATTGTTCATTCACTAAATTACCTCCTTCTAGAAATTTTTTTAGAAAAATTATACTGACATAACTTTGAGTAGAAGCAATTAAATACAAAGTGGTGAACTAATTCATTAGTAACGTCTACTAATACTGAACCAATGAAATTAGTTTTCTGAACATGAACGTAACGTTTTGTATAAGATTTCTGTAACCAATTAATTTACACAAGTTCGAGTACGTGACGTTTATACGTGTTAGTACGAAAACATAAGCACAAAAGCAATAAAAAGAAATTACCCAATATTTTTTAATCAATGTCAATATACGTCAATAAAATTTTCCCATGTGAAAACTGTAATAAAGTTGATGGACACGCCTTTCGCAAAGCTTTTTAGTTTAATTTACTTTTACCTTACGTAATAATTTTAAGTTTTTATAACCAAGAAAATTCCTACTCAAAGTAGATCATAAATTGTAATGAAAGGAAGGGTAATTCTTTTAAAATATTAATGTAGAGAGAACATTTTGGTAACTAACAATATTCTGTAGCGAATAATGTAATTTTGGTTATTAATTTGGTTATTAAGGAACATTCTGGACTCGCAATTATCTTGTTTTGTTGTCTTATTTTACAGTTGCGTAGTAAACGGGATTTACAACTGGATTGTATTAATTAACATTTCTAATAAGGAGATGACTAAGTAGATTTCTGTTATTTGAAAAACAATTTTCTGTTTAATGTCTGGGTAGATCATTTTGTTAAAAAGGTAGAAAAATGTAATAAATAAAAATCTTTGTGTTGAATATTAATATAACCCTTTCATAATTGTGCTGTTGGGTTGTTTTCTGCAAAATGTATAACACAAGCCACATGTTCTGAATATGTTCAAAATGACATAGGTCTCACAACCTTTGTCAATACTAAGCACAATTTATTAACACCATCTTGCTTTTAGCTATATCTCTCGTGTTTAGGCCGTGCATTAATTTAGAAGAATATATTTCGGTGTTAAGTAATGATATGACACAGTTTCTCTATAATGAAACAAAATTTGGAGAATCACTATCGTGAGTGAGTAATTATTATTTGCCAATGAACTTCTGAGGCAAAAAACAATACATTAATTTTAATAAAAGTGTTTCTTATTATCTTTATCGTGCTTCTTATATAAATGTATATGCTTCATTAGTATAGTTGACTAGAGCTTACTTTTTCTAAAATATATTACTATCGGTGGATATTACCTAACTACTAGGTGCAACTTTGGTAAAAATCTGAAACACATTGCAAAATTATGATTTGTTAAAATTACGATTTTTATAATTCTGCTTGAATGAGCCTTGATCTAAGCGAAACGTTACAACTTACAGATTTTGAAGTTTTATTTTTAAATCTTTTAAACAAGCATATAAAAATCTTTATTCCACCAAATCATAACAAATTGTCAAATATACGGAAAATTACAATCTGTTTGTATCACATATTCATTGAATTTCATTTAACGCCCATCATACGTTTTACACGAGTACAGAAAGTGTCTGTGTCTAAGTTGAAATAAAACAGATCAATACAGGGAAACCTAAATTTATGCAACCAAACATACACGTTAGCTTGTTAGGCGCGTTTAGAATATTTATTTTTACCAAAACATGCGAACGAGTTTACTGATTCATTAATAACAAAACAAATTATTGTTTTCTGGATATTTATTGGACAGCATTTCAGTTAAATTCCCTTTATCTGTGAACAACAGACCTTTAAAATCAAAGTAAATGCGATCTTTTAAATTAATCTAATTACATAATATATATGAAATAATTCAACAAAATAAAAAATTCAACTCAAGCTGCTCTAGAGATTCCATTGTGTCATAATAGGCTACCGGACAGTAATAAGAAAAATCTCAAATCTAATTAAAAATGAAATTTCGAATGTTAAAATCATCATGCGATCAAAATTTTTGTTAAATAATACGAATATATATTTCTAATCAGTAAAATAAAATCTTATATTTATACTGTTCTCATACGTAAGTAAACAAAATAAACGTGACAAGCAACAAGTGCTCTGAAGTTATTTTCTGGTTTTTCTGCCTTCTACTTAATATTTTATAACACAGATCAAAGAGAAGGAATTATGTGGTTTTAAACATGGAATCAGGATATATGAAATCCGATAGTCTCCCAAGAGTTGATATAATAATGGTCGGCAATTTCTTTGCCACTAATTCGAACTTTTATGCTGCCGAGTTTCGTAATGTGAACATCTGTGTAAGTATTTCGACTATTCGTGAATTAGAAATAAGAATAAAAATAATAATTGTAGGTTATGTAGGTACTAAACTAAAACGGTTTACTTTCACGGTTTTTCAGATCGGTGAGACAATCCTACGGTGATGATGCCATAGGTTATGTACAACTTCGGCGTGATGTGAATATGTGTACAATCAAATGCAAAGTGTGCCCAGAATACAAAGTTCGTTCCAAATCGACAATGATAATCGAAGAAAAGGAAGGAAAAGTCGTTAGAGTTGAGTCCCATGATTGTCATGCATCAACTGGAGGCTGTAAACATGCTGTGGTTTTTCTGATGTGGGTCCACAGGCGAACTGAGGAACCATCTAGTACCGAGATACAGTGTTACTGGAAAAAATCTAAACTGGCTCAAGTTGGTACTAGTGTTCGGTATGTTACTACAAAACATCTGTCGGATATAAAAAAAAATCATGTTCTACACAGACAACTGTGCAAAATAACGTACTGACACAATTTCTCCAGGAAGCAGTAAACCGAGATGTTAGTAATTGTGAACTATTGAGATATAATAACTGTAGACTGAAAGACTATGAGAATCTGCCACTTAATTATTTAATTATTGAACATTACGATGCTGTGTGATTATGACTCATTTTTGATTATTGTAGCACAGTATTTTACTGCAAAAACAATTAAACAAATTGAAAAAAATACTCGGGGGCAATACAAAAACAAGGTTTGGAATGAGCTTCGATACGGACGTATTACATCTTCAAGAGCTCATGACGTAAGTAAATGTGGTACTGCGGATGGCTTGTTCATACCTATGATTATGGGAGCGAGAACTACAGACACAAAAGCCATGAAGAGGGGTCGAGAGTTGGAGACTGAAGTAAAAGCGACAGTGCAAAAGATACTAGTGAGGGAATGTGGTTTACTCATTTCATCACAATACCCTTTCATAGCTGGTTCTCTAGGCGGCATTCATGAGAATAAATTTTGTATTGAAATTAAATGCCCCACAAGTGAAGAAACATATAAAAATTATGTGAAAGATGTTCATGTGACAGAAAAATATATAGCTAAAATTCAAATGTGGCAAATTTAAAAAAATGTCATTTATGTGTTGCTGTTTGAAAGCACCAAACATGCTAAAATGTTTTTAATTAATTATGATGAGACTGTGGTAAAGCATTATATTTCAAGTTTGTGCCAATTTTGGAAGAAAAATGTATACCCTATTCTTTACGAAAGCAAAAAGTAGAATAAGTTTAGATATTCCACTTTTTTTTATTAAAATCCACAATACGTACATCTCTACACCAGAATCTCTCACCTTTTTTCCTCACTGAACAATACCATCCTGTAAATTAATAAGATCACATGCTATTACCATACAAGCGTCAAGCACACGAATCAAATTTGAATTTAAAACAGAGTGTGGTTTCATCGTTGAAAACTCCCGAATTCTTCGGATTACGCGTTCAATGTGAATTCTTGAACTTGCAATTTTTTTTCTTTTTAAGGGAATCTTGCTTAGTTAATTTTATACCTTGAACTACGCTTGGAGATCTCAGTAACTTACAGTGCTTTTGTATTTACCCTTTCTGCCACGAATTTTCATTTTTTAAGTGAAATTTGGTGAACATATAGCATTACTTTTTTAAACATTTTTGGCCGGGGTGAAAAGTTTGTATTATGTATTTTGCTCAAAAAATGACGTGTGCTACATGTAGTACACTGTGACCCAATGGATAAAACTTTTATTTCGTATGATACAATTTAAAACAGTTCTGTTTCTTCTGAATACACAGGTGTAGCTTACATTTTGTACAAAATATGTGACTTTTTCCGTCAAAATTCGGATATTTGCATCTTTTTTGCGAATGTGTTGGTTTGTCATCGAATTCAGGGAGATGTTCAATACCATCACGGCGTACTTCCTTTGGTGGTGCTGTTTCTCCTTGAACCTTAGTTAGCACTACAGGAGGTGTTGAAGATCGTGAACTGAATGGAGTGCTTAGTGGTGAAGACTTTCATGGTGTTTGAGTTGAAGAAATGTTTATGGTTTGCTGCTTCCCGCCCATGATCAAAGTTTCCGATACATACAAGCGAAAGTGAAATAAATCCAATATTTCCCTCTTCGGAAGTTTTACTTTCAGAGCCTGAGCACGATATTCCAGTCAGACACTGCAAGCTAAATCTATTGCATGTGTAAACTTGCGTAATGTCCATTTTCTGGACCTAATAAATGTGTGATATATCGTCACTAGAAAGTTAAGTTTGTCTACCCCTTCCATATGCATACTGTATGCTCAAATGTATTCTGGACGTGGGACATCAATAAATTGTTTTTTTTATCCCATCCTTGACCAATACTTTGCGAGCCAACTGTCTGAAAATTGGACCCCATATTGACAATTTTGTTATATCAGTGAGGCACACTTGCCCATCACCGCTGATAAGTTCTCAGAAACAACCTCTTCCTTTTTTCTCCAAGTCATTCTCTGTAGAAAAGGGTGGTTTTCCAAACCTCTCCAGTGTAACTGTGCCAGTGGCATATATGTTTCGATTATGGAGCCACTGTAATAATTGATAATTGGAGAAATAGTTACCAAAATAAAGCTGATGATTGGGTTGTTCTATTCTTTCAATCAGTTTTGCTACCATTGCTGCACTCTGTCCGAATACTTTTTTGTGAAGTGGATCTAATTCAGTTATTGAACCCTGGTATAAAATAAAATCGTATAAAATACTACTTAATCCGCATAGCGCCCATAATTTTATGCCCCAAAGACACGGCTTACCTTTGACATATTGCTTGACATTGAGCTGCCCCTTGATTGGAATAATCTATTCGTCTACACACAGGTTTGTTTCCAATTGTAGTTCCAAACACCTCTTCTGAATGCAGTCATACAGAGGTCGAACTTTCCAAAACCTATCTTTATCATTTGCTGCCTGACCTATATCCACAAAGTGGACGTGGGTTCTCAAGTTGGAAAATCTGTTAAAGTTCATATAATCTGTAACAATTGGAACACATAGCTTTGGGTTCCAATATAAATGAATCCTGGGATGGTGCAGGTTACCCATCATTATATGTATTCCCACAAACGTTTTCAATTCTTCGGGAGTTGTTGCTTCAAACCTGGTGTTATTTTGCACGTGATACATATTTGTGTAAGTACACATATCGTTGAATAAATTGTCCGTGAAGTATCTTGAAAATATTGTTATAGGAGATACAACTTCGTCGAGATGTGTGCCAGTTTCCTTGTGTCAATTTATTGACGGTGTCTGGTAAATCAGACCTCTTCGCCAAGTAATATTTGATTTCAAAGTTAATTTATTTTCTTTTATGAGTTTATCAATATCACTGGCTGTATTACTTAAAATTTTCGTCAGTGATAAAGCTGCTGAAGTGCAGGGGCAAGCATCCGGCTGTACTTCGCTTTCTGAATCGCATTCATAAACCGCTTGCCAAACTTCTTCAAAAAATTAGCTTCTGGTCCGTTAGAAGCGTTCTCTTGAAGTATATGTACAAAACAACAAATAATCTTACTGCTGAAGTAGAAAAAATAACTACCACTACCCTCTGGGGGCTCTAGGACACCAATAGAATCACTCCCAACAGTAGTCATCAGCGTCACTGAGAAATTCTATATCCGAGAGACCACCATCAATTAGTTCATAATATTCTTTTTCTGATAGTGGACGCTTGCTTTAAATTGTTAATAATAACAGTTATAACTAAAAAAGGATCAATAATAATATTGTAATATCTGAGTTACAGTAGTACAAAGTTCAAACCTGAAGATAAATAAAACTGAACAATAAAAGTCTATCAAATTATTGTTTATAAGTTCACTACACTTCAAACTAACACTACAAAAATTACAAACACCGGCTGTCGCTTGGGATGATCAATACACAAATCAATTTTGATGTGGTTCGCAATCCCGCTCAAAACGTGCAAAATTAAAAACTGTAACAACTCATAGGCCGCTCATAGGCGATAGATGGCTGCAAAATTCGATTCAATGATACGAAATAGGTTACAGGTTGCTTCTGTACTTCATACAGCGTATTGTATGGAGCAACGTTCTTTAAAAAAAATAAGTGAGCGAATGGGTTAATAGCTGTTCAATATGTTGTAATAAAAACCCACAGGTTTCCACAGATAATGTGTCACTTATCCGTCCTCCATAGCCAGGTGATATATAATTAGCTAGTGTATTAGGTGTACTGGATACTAAATACTGAATTGTATTTCCTTTCTTATATTCAGACCATGTTAACGCTTGATTTATTGATTTAGCGGGTTTCGCTATTTCTATTTCAAAACAGTCTATAATACAGCTGACTTTATTATCGCGATGTCTAAATGCTACTGGAAGGCATCTCTTAATCTTTTTTGTATCCAGTTGTGCAATAAATTGTCTGAGATTATTTGCAATGACTGGAACATTTTTAGAAATATTTTTCCAGCTTATGATTGAAATATTCTAAACTGATCTGCAAGTTCTGAAAATGTTGTACTCAATCTAATTTTTTTCAAACACAATAAAATATGCTCAGTAGGAGTGTTGGTATTTTTATGAATTAAATCAATCAAAAAATATCAATATTTTGTTAAGCCAATGTATAAGTGTGGCTTGGCTTCATTTTTTCACTCATATCTTTCAGGACTTGCTGCGCTTGCTTTTCTTTTCATATTTTTGATTTTTCTTCATTTAGGCTATTACCATCAGATGACATTTTATTCGGTAAAGATTGAAGAGAAGGTGATGATGGTTGAAATGATATCCAGGTGTAAATTGATGTGTCACTTTCAGATCCTTCCAATAATTCTCTGTTTATGTTTATGTTTTTGTTAGAAATTATAGGTTTTGATAGCAGCCTAAGTTGTTCTACTTTGAAAGAAGTTGATATGGTTGCTGTCCACGGTTTAGAAGGTGATGTGGCAATGTTCTTGGAATTGCAATCTGTTTATATCTATTTACTTGCAAACTTATGTCTTGAGTATTGGCTGATCTTCAACACTGACAACATTAGTTTGTAGATCTAAAATAAAGATACAGATCATTAGATATTGATAGTCAGTCCAAAATAAACAGATTGGTTCAAATTCAAATTGAGTACTTACTAAGGGCCAGAGTGGTACTCTCTTCTAGGACTTCTTGTACTAAGGCCAATCTTTGTCTTTTCACAACAGCAGGGCGAGGTGTACAACTTGATGGCAAACTTCTTTTTCTCTCAGTTTAACATTCAAGTTTGGATGGAAGGCATCCAGGTTTCATAATTGTTTTCTTTACAGAACCCATCACACTATATCTCGTATAATTTTCCATATCATTTGGCAGCTAAACAAAAAATTTTCAACACAAATGCGCAAAATAGAAAAAATAGTATAAGAAACTCGTTTCATTAGACGCTTTATCGCATTCGTCCATTAGAAAACTCCCCGCTGCGCGGGTCGTTTTCTAAACTTGGACTCATGCGATAACAACGCGTCTTATGAAACTTGTTTCTTAATATACTATTAGACATTATTTTGTGTACTGCAAATGCTGTATTTATGTAAAACTAAATGTTTCATGACTTTATAAACCCATAATGATTAATTTGAAACACTTTCTAAAATTTGTCCGGTAGCCTATTGTTTCATTCGACCAAGCCATCATTGTAATAGGGGCGTAGTTTTACCTTTACCTAGAATTAATGTTCTTACATCTGTAAGTGTGCGTTGTTTGTATGAAGTTCAGTGGCTCTTCTGGTAGAGATTATTACTTATCCCTCCAATGCGAACAGTTATTGCACTACTTGCCAACGTGACAGATGCAATACCATTACATGCAAAATGTCCGGATGACGAGGAGTCGACCAGAGCTCTAAGGTTAAAAATTAACCATAGTCAATTTACATCATTGGGGTCGGTACTAATTGGACACAATGGCCTAAAGCTAAGTATAGCATCAATTTCTGTATACAACGGTATTTATCGCTTCCAAAGTGAAGGTTTTGATTTCTAACGATTGTGTTTTCCATATATTCAATCTCGAATTGGGTATCAGAGAGAGGATTGGGTGACCACTTAATAGTTTGTTAGTCAGCGGAACGCTTTATTATTCTGTGGAATTCTCTATAACGCTTCTGTTGAAAGTAAAGACGCGATCTCCAAATACATAACTTGGGTGCCGATACACATGAAAAGACAAAGATAAGCTTCGCATTTTTTGACTCAACGGATCCTTGTTGAAGATTTGGTCAAAAATTCGGTGAAATCACAGCCAATGTCACTGAACGGTTTGATCTGACTTACTCAACGAGAACCCACCCGAAAACAACGATTTCACTTTATGGCACCAAGCTTGGCTCCCTGATTTGGTACCCAGTTTTTTAAAAAGGTTGGCAAACCAACAGTTTGATAAGACTATGCGATCTAGATAATAATGCGGAATATTTATATTCAAAAGTTGAATACGAATTGAACAAATGTCCACCGACACTAATTAGGTTGTCCTCGCCTTCCATGGGAGATAATTTAGCAAACCACCTCGGTACTAGTTCAATCGAACGAAGTTTGGCGAGAACATCCGAAAACACTTGTTTTTGGACTATTCTATCAATAAAAACGATGTTGTTTCTGTGATGACAAGAGACCAATGCGCGTACCATCAGGATGCTGGATATTATAACGAAAGCGAAATATGTATGATGCGATAACTAAAATCATAGGCAACGTCGAAAAGCTATATAGCGAAACAATGATGACATATTTTGATCACTGAAGGCATGATTAATAGTGAATCATAAAAAGCGAGTGCTCAAAGTCTGATCTGACGAACTAAGAGTTTGCCCAAAAAGCCACGAACTATTCAAGTGAGTACTGTGGTAGTCAGTCCAAGCGAAAACATCATCGATGTCAAGTTTCACAAAAAGATTTGTCCAACTTGGTCGCAAATAGGTTGCGCAAAGTTCGAGACAAGAGATGACTGGTTGCTTGATAGAGGTTACACTTAGACTTATCAAACTAGTAATCAATTTTCCAAGAAGCGAACCTAAAAGTATACGAAAGCGGTTGCAACCATCCTGCGAAGAGTTAGAAAACCCTTGCAAAGCGCACGAAGACGGACCATTCGGAATGAATTCACGAGTCAACCAAAGCGACCAAAATTTAGGTAGCTTAGCTATGAACTGATTGCATTGAGGAACAACTTTAATAGGCGGTTCAATTCCCAACTAAACCTTAATAATGTCTGTTGGATGAGACGCGTAACTAAAGAACCCAATAAAAGATTAATAAAGTTTTGAAACATACACGTCGTGTGTATTCATAAAATCAGATTAGTAAAACGTTATCTGTATACTTTCGAATTTACCATCGTATACGCATATACTATCTATAACTGTGTAAAAATTTTGAAATAAACAAATATCACCCAGTTTGGACTAATAATAATTCGGTCTATTAATTTTTAACCACAAAAACATTAATTCGTATTTTAAAAATTGAAAATCGTAGCGATCAGTGTGTCGTCTATCAATCATACATTTTCCTAGGTACTATTTGTAATTCTTTACCTTTAAAATGTATTTAAACATTCACAAGCATGAGTGAATCATTGTAATTCAAATGGGAAATTTCTGCTTAATAAATAATTCGTGATTAATCGCAAGAAGTTAACTAACCGAACTCTATTAACCAATTTGGCAAAAACATTTTCCTGGAAGCAACATACAAAAACAAATTCTAATAGATTAAGGTTCCTAAATCTTATAATCTAAACTTATAATGGCAGGTTATGGAGATTAATCATCTAAAGATAATCAAACTTCTACCATTTAAGAATGTAAAATTATTCTTACATATATAAATTATGTAGTTTAAACACTTTAAATTTTGAAAATGCAATAGTGTTTTCCAATTTACTATTAATCATTTCATTTGTAAATGTTTAAATACTTCATCCCCAAAATGGGTTTTTGCTGTAAATGAATATCCAATGCGACACTAATCATTTACAAATAAAAACAAGCATATATCGTTACAAAATACTACCCTTCTAAGTATAACTCAACCCGAGTGTATCTGTATCCTGTCACTCTTTCATTATATACCGGCGACCATCAATTTTGCAAAACGTTATTATATCCTGCTCAAACCAAAACAGTATGTCCCAGAGGAGCTTCTAATTCGCGCCTTTGCCTGGCGCTTTTACAGATCCTACAAATTCTTCAAAACGACCCAATTTCGCATTTAAATTTACACCACATACTGTCCACATCTACATTCTACCTTCCTTCCGCAAAATATAGTAAATTAAACACCATTTGTCCTCGAAACATTTGTCCATTGTGCAATATTATGACATTTACACAAGCAGAAATATACTTACGTAACCTTCTTCTACAATGTAATGCCATATAAACATACAAATTCACGCTATCCATTTACAACAATTCTAAACTCACATTCCTTAAAATGCAGTAGCCAAATACCGGCAAACATTATCGTCTAAACAGGGGTGATACTAAAACATTACTTTTAATTCCGATTTAATACTTTTAACTTATAGATCATTATACATTTAAATAATCTTTTAAATGATACTCAACGCTTTACTAAAAATTCCAGTTGTGTAGCACTTGCACCATTTTACATTATGTAAATACAAACTCACGTTCACACTTTTACCCAAAATACGTTCTATGTCAACACAAGACTGCAGCTTCCACGATAACTCCAAAACCAAAATACGTAGATACGTGAAATTTTGTATTTAAGCTTCATGACATTTTTCCTGGAGCCGGTTAGATTTGGGAGAAATCTAACCAGCTATACATTTCAAAAATATAAAAATACCAACATATAGACTTTAAACATATCGATTAATTATGTTTTATTCAATTTTTTATACGACGCATAATTTAGCGCAAAAAACTTCCTGAGGTAAACTTAAGCCTATTGAATATCTGAATAACGACTAACTTTATGGAAATAGATGTGGACTCATTTTTTAAAGATTTAATTTTACATATCTTTTCTTTATAAAGTTTCGTCATGTAAAGCAGACTTAGTTTAAAAATGAATTAAACAGGATTGAAAATGCGTAACTTGTATTATTAGTATTTTATAGAAGCAGGCGGCTTTGGTGTCTATTAACGTTTATTTCACATAAAGTTTTAAACGTCCATCTGACACAAATTATTGATTTTGTTTATACAATATTACCTTTTTTGTGAAGGTATCACATGAGAATTTGCATAATTATTCTAGAAAAACTATTATTACAATTATTTTGTTTGTTTTAATTTCCCTTTTGTAGGGTGGATGTTTGCATGTTGTTCCACACTACACTTTGTTGGGATCTCATCTAAGCGAGATCCGGTGATAGGCATAAAAAGAATACGACTAATTTTACTCCAACTTCAGTAATATAAAATATTTTTCTTCTTATTTCGGGCTATTTTGCAGGATTACACTACGATAGTCCGACAAATGTGATATGTTGCCCCTAGTAACCACACTTGTTTTGCTATTTTATTGAGAAACAAACTGCCAAATTTGGTTAGTCGAGCTTTAATAGTGTCAAACTTGTACAAGTTGAAACTAATGGTTGTACGAAGATTTTGGGAAATGGAGAAAAAGTTAGCTTCATGCTGTCAACAAGTACGTACATAAGAAAGGTTTAACACCTAAAGAAATTCATACAGATATGGTATGAAACTTGGGTTCATCACTTCGATCCCGAGTACAAACAACAAAGTATGGAGTAGCGTGATCCAAAATCTGCCCCTCCACGCAAATGTCGTGTACACGCTTCAGCGGGCAGGATAATGGCTACAGTTTTTTGGGATGCCGAAGGAATTTTACTGGTGGATTTTTTGTAACGTGACAACACAATCACTGATCAATATTTTGCAGCATTAGTTACAAAACTTCGTTATTGCATTAAATAAAAAAGAAAAGGAAAACTGTCTTGCGGAATTATTTTCATCCAGACAGCGCCTCAGTTCATAAGAGCATTATTTCTATGAATGCAATTCATGACGCTTGGTTTGAAGTTATGGAACATCCACCCTACTCCCCTGACTTAACTTCCAGTGATTTTTATTTATTTCCAAAGCTAAAAGAGAGTCTTTGGGGAACAAAATTTGAGAGCGATGACGCACTTACGGCAGCAGTTCAGGACTTCTTGTGTTATGAAAACTCCCAGTTTTTGAAAAGTGTTGCTATGCTTAAACATAGGTGGAATAAGTGTCTTCACGTTCAAGGGGATTATGTTGAAAAATAATGTTGTATTCTATGTTAGGAACATTAAGTATAGTACATCCCTCGTAGTATAAGCTATTATGTAACTTTTCATGTAATTAACTGTAATAACTTACTGTCACGTTTGTTTGCGTTGACTAATTACTTACGTATATAGAATCAACTTTATTTACCCTTTACTTTGATCAATTATTCTGCTACAATTAACTCACGGGGCCGGGTTTGTTAATCAGTTATCTTGTGCTTACTTTCGCTGTCCGGTTTTCTTTCATTGGTACCTGAAATTTTAAACATTTTCATTATTTATTATTCAGGAACCTAAGAACAAAGATTATGCCAATTAGATGGACTTGCAGCGAACTTTCAGTTATTGCGATTTCATATATAGTGTTCTCACAAATTACTAGTAATAGTTCTGCACATATGCATCATTAATTTTAAATGTTAATATAATGATTACCAACAATATTAAAGAAAAATACAGTATGCGCTAATTCAACTTTAGCAGAGAACATTTAATAACGTAAGATTTAAATAACTAACAATATTATTTCATGTACTGAATCCCATTATGGCATTATACAACGCACTCAATTACGATAATATTAATATTAAAATGGTATCTAGTAATCAGGAACACGGTAACTTTCACTCCTTTATAAATATTTAAATACTATATTAAACAATGTTTAATTACGCTTAATAGTGTTAGTATTTAGGTAATGGGTAACAATATGATTTTAATGAATATACGAATATAAATTACAGAAAATTCTAATTATTAATAAAATAGATACTTGATACTTGATATGTGCCGATCCACTTATTAATTTAACTTAAATAGATCCAAGCACATTTTCACATAATGATTTATTATGACCTTATAAGAAAGGTTTAGTGCACATGACTGCAATGAAAGCTTGAAACCAACATTTGGCGATCAGGACCCTTCCTTGGCAACAATCTACAGATGGTACAAGGAATTAGAACGTGGAAGAACTACAGTTGATCACCAAGAAGGCGCAGGTCCTCCCATTACCGCTATGGAAGAGGAAAACATTGCTGTTGTGAAGAAGATTAAGTAAGCAGATAACAGAACTAGTGGCTCCGTAGTAGAGGCTCAACTGGGGATTTGATCCTCATCTGTAAAAACCATGATACAAGGCCACCTTCATATGAAAAAAGTGATAAATCATATTATACCCCATCAACTTAGAGATTTTAGAAAAGCAGAACGAGTACGAATTTGCCACTAAACTCTAACATTGTTTAAGAATGGTGAACACCAAGTTTTGTTAAAAATCGTAACAGGTGAAACTTACATACCATTTTTCGACATGCCAACTCGACAAGAGAGCCGCGTATGGATTCATGAAGACGAGACAACACCAAAAATAATCAGAAAACAGCGAGCAATGAAGAAAGTAATGTACGACGTGTTCTTTAGAAGTACCGGTCTAGTGAGCGCTATTAAGCCAGAGGAGCAAAAGACTGTCACAGCTAAATGGTGCGTCGAACACTGTTCGCCGCAAGTGTTTAATAAAGTGCCAAAGAAGGGATTTATGCTACATCACGACGATGCTTCTTCCCACAGTGCAGAGCTAACTTGCCAGTATTTGGCTGCAAACAGGATTAAGGTAATCAAACACCCTCCCTACTCACCGGATCTGGCAATGTGCGACTTTTGGGTTTTTTTTTTCTGAGGAAGAGATCGATACTGCTGTTTGGTGATATCCTAATAGTATTCCTAAAGCTACTTGGCTTGGAGCATTTAAGCAGTGGAAGGAAAGAGTGGCTATGTGCATTATAGCAGAATGCGGCTATTTTGTACATATCTAAAACGAAATTTTGAAAAAGTTACAGTGGTTCCTTTATTCTCAATAATGATGGCTTGTTCCTCATAGCAGCGTGCTAATTGCATTCACTTTAATAAATTTTACATTTTTTTTTGGAATTAACATAAAATGAGAATAGTAAAATATACTAATGTATTACATATTAGTTTTGTTTCTGAGAAAAGGTATGTAAGGTAGAATTAGCAACCTTCTGTTAATAGATTAGAATTTTTTGGTTAATATCGTTAACGAGTTATTTAATTTTGTTAAGGTTCCGCGGTTCTTCAGATCAGCAAAGTCAACTTAATAGTTGTAAGCAATAAAGCAAAGTGTAAAATCCAACATGTAAACTAAAGTTCCAAGTTACGATTTGGTTACTACTTAATTGGACTTTTGTTGATAAAACATTTTCCGTTTTCATCTTTGACAGCACTTACGAGGCCATTAGGTCATCTATCGCATAGTTTAAAAATTATTTAAGATTAAGGCATGACATTTTTTAAATAAGGTAGTTGTAGTTGTGTGTAAACACCAAGTTGTGTTACAACGTGTGACCTCGTTGTATTAGCAAATTTGCCCTTATACGGGTATTTATCGTATCAGCGAGCTTCCACAAGAAGTGCAGAAGAAGATTTAGGCTCAACTCATGTTTCAGTTCCAAGGATCCTGGATAAATGCGATATACACCAATACAACTTTACAAAAGCTTAAGCCTTGAAACCAGAAGATCATCTAAATAGAATACACTTTTGTGAACCCATTTTGATCAGCATTCAAGAAGATTCTAACTTTTTGAAGAAAATAATTTGGGCGAACATTTATGGACGGGCCAAAATCTAAAATGAGTTAGTTTTATTAATGTTCTTTTACCTTTTGAAAGATAACCGAATAAGATTTCTTATTTACGATGAACCGTTAGATTCTATCAAATATCTAGGAATTCTAAGATCATCGGTGAACGATTTTTTTGAGTAATCTGCCCTTAGAAGAATATCGTACCTGTTGGTTTCAACTGGATGGAGCATCGGCCCATTGCACTTGGAAAGTTACAACGGAGCTTTTAATGTGGATTAGTAAATTGTGGTAGCTTGAGGGCAAGCCTGAAAACAGACAAAAAAATAAATGAAGTTGTCTTTATCTAAGTTACAGGTATCGATACACGTCGTTGCGACCATAATTAATGAAATTATTTTGTAATCGTACAGACATTCTCTCGTTTATTGGTTTTCAATCAGAGTACATTTCATTGAAGTTCCTGCATGTTCTTGCTATAACTTTGTCACATTGACTATGAAGAATAAACAATTTCATCAAAACTCCAGTTGAATATCTATTTCCCTCCATTCTTAATCTTTTCAATTCGCTATTTTTGATAAACGTCCGAACGTTCTATTATTATTGCACTAATTGTCAAATTTTCCTAATAACATGTGCCACCTTCATATTTCATTGCTATTCACATGAAATATGCTCAAAATAATCAGAGTTCGACAGAAATTTCCTTTTATTTCGGCAACCTCACTATTTAGGTATAGGAACGTGCAACATTTGAAGGGCGCTACAACTATTTCAGGGTGTTTCATGTTAAAAAATAAACTTTTCATCATTTGTGCATGTAGCGGTAAAATCACGATTTTTTAACGACCCTGTATAATGCAGAGCAAATTTCTTTAAACAGAATTATGTGCGTGTGCGTGTGAGTGCGTGTGCGTGTGAAGTTACAAAATATGAGATGCTAGAGAATAATTTGTTATATTTAGTATTAAAATTAATTCATTTTTTTATTTACTATATATATATATATATATATATATATATATATATATATATATATATACAACCAAACTTATATGGAATCACAATATTTCCGATGTTATTCAGTATTTCTGACAAATTCCGTATAGAAAGTGAGAAGGACTTTATTATAACTTAGTTTATTAAATTACAACGAGAAAAATTACAACAAAGATTTAAGATGAACAAAACAATAAAATACGAAAACTAAAGATATAGGTAGTTGGTTAAACAAAAGTTGGATACCTTTTTCGGACATGTTTTTCACTTTAATAGTCAGTGTTACCACCTCTAGCCCTAATACGAGCTGCAATTCGACGAGGAATGCTTCTAATCAACGTGTCAACGTGTTCTGACGTACTTGGCCTGGAATGAGCTGTTCCACATTTCCTGGAGCATTTCTTCTAGCCTAATCTTTTGACACAGTCCCACACATGCTCAATGGGATTCAGGTCTGGTGACGAGGCAGGCTATTCTAGAACCGTCACAGCTTCTCTTTCTAAAATTCTGTAGCAACTCGGCTGGTATGTGAGCATTATCATGCATGAAGACGAAATTGTCTCCACTGCACTCTCCACAGCCTAACTATTGGTTCTAGCACTAAATCAACGTACCTAGGACCTGTTAAACTCTGGCGTAGAGGAAGCAAAGGAGTTTTATTCATATCATGATACTGCCCCAGAACATTGCCGTTCCTCCTTTGTATCTTGGGACAGATCTGCCCGTTTGCAGTCTAGCTTGTCTACCTGGACCTCTTAGAACTCGAATTCGACGGTCATCTGATCTCAGACCAATTCTGGTTTCATTCGAAAAAAGGACATTTTGCCAATCTTCAACTGTCCAGTTCTGGTGCTCGAGACACCAATTTAGCGACTAATTTTGTTCTCTCTGGATAACTCAATTAATTGTCTCCTGCTAAATAAATTTCGCACGAAGTCTCTTTCGTACTGTTTCAAGAGAAACGCCAACACCTGTAGCCTGCACAAGTTGCCTTTTGAGCTCTGGAATAGAAGAGCTAAATATCGGTCTTGTTCATCAGTAGTCACTCTGAGACGACTTTGTCTAGGTCTGTTCTTCAGTGTTCCCAATTCAAAAATCTTGTATAAGTTTTGGAAACAATACCCTGAGACACACCAACTGTTGCTGCTATGTGCCTCTGTGACATTACCTGCTCAACAAGAGTAATAATTCTTCCCCTCTGAACTTTGGACAAGCCTACGTAAGGCATCTTGAACACAAACTTCTAAATTGAAAAGTTTAAGCTGTCACTTTAGTTTTACAACTAACAACAATTTTCAATTGTTATCACGACATACGTGATGGACAACTTCAAAAACCTTTATTATCAACAAAACACTTTCGTTATCTTTATCTCTTATAAGCATGAAAAATTTTCATACATTTCGCAATATTAGTAAGAAATACTAGGTGATTCCATATAAGTTTGGTTTATATATATATATATATATATATATATATATATATATATATATATATATATATACATTAGTGTGCATGTGTGTGTGTGTGTGTGTGAAATAAACTTAAAATTAAACATTTATAATTTCATTATCTACACACACACTATATACACACACACATGCACACTCACACACATATATATATATATATATATATATATATATATATATATATATATATATATATATATATATACAGGGTGTCCCAACGATAGAGTAAAGTTAGTTTATGCTTAACTAGAATTATTTGTGTAAATATTGTATGGACCATGGGGTAGAGGTAAGAAGTGTGCATTTTTTAAAATATTGGAAGTTATACAGGGTGTGCCAGAAAAGCAGGACGTGAAAAAGTATAATTTTTAAATAGAACACCCGTATTTGATTTTAGTTTTTAATTCTACGTGTCCATACAAACATATTTTGTCATACAAAAGATTGGCTGAAAGTTTTAGTTCTTGAGATATTCGCGTTTAAAGATTATTATGGTCATTTTCGTGGGGTTGATGAATGGGCAATTGTTCCGTTATTTCACAATAAAAAATTGATATTTCGTGTGAAAAATGAGTGATATTATACTAACGTTTAGACCGAGTAGTATTTCTAATTTTCTCAACAGGGTGTTTGTTATAACCATTCAAATTTGAAAATTCTCAAATTAAAAAATCAGTTTTTTAATTGCACACCCTATATATTTTATTTCATTTTATTCGGGATTAAAAATCTATCATTTTTGTCAAATATATCCTATATCTATCTTTGATAGTTTTCGAGGAATTTCGATTTTCTCACTAGCTACGTTACATACGATACTATAACATTATTGTGGATCGTGGTAGCCATGGAAAACAATTGCGACGAAATAAAACAAACCACCTAAGCGAGAATATTAACAGTTTTTATTAATGAGAAACAGTAATTCAATAATTATTCAACATTGCGTCTTAGTAAATGCTCAAATAGACGGCCTTCTTGCTGAATACACATATTGAGCCTTTTCTCATGTTCTGTCTCACTTCGGATAACATAAGAGGGTCACTGTGCGACAAGCTTCATGAATTCTATTTTCATGTCCTCCCTTGTTGTAGTTTTAATAATATACACCGATCTTTTATGTATCCCCATAGGAAAAATCCAGTGGAGTTAAATCGCTTGACCTGGGTGGCCGTAATATAAAGCCATTACGTCCTATCCATTTCTCCGGGTATTGTTGGTTCAAGAATTCCCTTACGTCCCGATAAAAATGTGGAGGTGCACCATCCTGTTGCAACCACATATTTAGTCGTCCTTCTAAATTGATATCTCAAGTAACACAGGCAATTCTTCACGTAAGAAATGCAAATAGCTGCGGCCCGTTAATGGATCATCAAAAAATAGGACCGATAATTTGGTCATTAAGTATACCACACCACATTTAGTGACCAATGATTTTGGTTTTGAACTTCTCTAGCCAAAGTGGATTATCAATGGCGTAATAGTGCATATTATGCCGATTTACAGCCCCATTACTTTTAAACGTCGCCTCATCGGAAAACATTATGGAGCACAAAAGTTGTTATTTAATTGCAGCCGTTGATTAATGATATTGCAGAATTCAATTCGTCTTGAAAAATCCTCTTCTCGCAATTCTTGATGAAGCTCAATGTGATAGGGATGGTACTTATACTTCAGCGTTGTTCGATTCACGTTTGATTTGGAGGTATCACATATCGTCGCTAATGTTCTAGAACTCACTTGGGGATTTTCTTGAATATTTAATAATATTTCAAGTTCTTTTCTTCATTAGCTGCCCTTTTATTAACAACTTTACGTTTGAAGTATTTAACACTACCGCTAGAATCAAATCTATCCATCAAATTTTCCAAGCTAACAGTAGTAGGTATTCGACGTTCAGGATATTTCATTTTGTAGATTCGTTGTGCCAATAAAGGGTTTTTTCAGCCTCGCCCAACACGTATATCATATCAATTAATTCATTTGTCGAATAATCCATAATTGATACAAGAATTGATAACAAGTTAAATGCGAAAACGACAAATTTAATATGTGTTTATTTTGACAAGTAGGAAACCTTTGTATCTTAGTAACGCAATTATTATTTTCCATGGCTACCAAGATCCATGCAATGCAATGTTATCGAAAATAAAGTAGCTAGTGTGAAAAAATCGAAATTACTCGAAAACTATCAAAGATAGATATAGGATATATTTGACAAAAATGATAGATTTTTTAATCCCGAATAAAATGAAATAAAAATATATAGGGTGTGCAATTAAAAAAAATTTGAGAATTTTCAAATTTGAATGGTTATAACAAACACCCTGTTGAGAAAATTAGAAATACTACTCGGTCTAAACGTTAGTATAATATCACTCATTTTTCACACGAAATATCAATTTTTTTTTATTGTGAAATAACGGAACAATTGCCCATTCATCAACACCACGAAAATGACCATAATAATCTTTAAACGCGAATATCTCAAGAACTAAAAACTTTCAGCCAATCTTTTGTATGACAAAATATGTTTGTATGGACACGTAGAATTAAAAACTAAAATCAAATACGGGGTGTTCTATTTAAAAAAATCGTACTTTTTCACGTCCTGCTTTTCTGGCACACCCTGTATAACTTCCAATATTTAAAAAAAATGCACACATCTTACCTCTACCCCATGGCCCATACAATATTTACACAAATAATTCTAGTTAAGCATGAACTTACTTCACTCTATCGTTGGGACACCCTGTACATATATAACGCATGCGCGTGCGCGTGAGTGTGCATGTGTGTGTGTGCGTGTGTGCGTGTGTGCGTGTGTGCGTGTGTGCGTGTGTGCGTGTGTGAGTGTGCGTGTGTGAGTGTGTGCGTGTGTGCATGTGTGCGTGTGTGCGTGTGTGCGTGTTTGCGTGTGTGCGTGTGTGCGTGTGAGCGTGTGTGCGTGTGTGCGTGTATGTGTGTGTGTGTGTGTGTGTAGATAATGAAATTATAAATGTTTAATTTTAGAAGTTTATTTCTCTTTGTGAAGTTAGAAAATATTAGATGCTAGAGAATAATTTGTTATATTTAGTATTAAAATTAATTCATTTTTTTATTTACAACCGCCTGAAGTTTTGTATAAATGGTAAATGGCAATGTTAGGAATGTTGCTGGTTACCGCACGCACGCGACTTTATTTTAACTGTGATATTGTTTTTGAAATGCGTAATTTGTTACTTTCGGTTACATGGGCCATGATTAATGTTCAAGTCCCACTTGACCCCAATTTTCTTTAATTACTAATAATTTGTTTATCTCATATTGATATAATAGTGGTCTGATCTAAAAAAACTATTGAATTGTGCCAACATTTACTGGTAAATGAATTTATTCTACCAATTTATTTTTAGTTTTTTGTTTAAATAAAGAGTATGTTTATTATTCCATTCTTATGTTTTTTTTTTTTGTTGAGAAGGTACAATGGTTTTTAACAGCGATACCCAAATTTACCGACTTTCACACATCTTTAAGTTTAGGCATTCTTTTTAGTTATTACCATTTGTGTAACTTTAGTTGCCTAATATCCACGGTCCCGTGGGACTTGACCTTAATGAAGACTTTGTATCAAGACAATTTATCATAATAAACCTGAATCGAAATTTTTACTTTCATAATTTTTTTTTAGATAGCTAAAGGAAATTTAACGTTAGAAGACTTCTTATTGTAATTTGTTGCTGTTTGCGAGGTTGCTATTAATAAGTTCCTATCATTCTGAAAATATTGATTCAGCTTATACTTAGAATTAATACTGATTACATTGTGGTATTTTTAAACGCTCTTATGTAATTTTACATGCATATGATAACGTATAATAAGTTATTGCCTTAAAACACAATTATGAACAATTTTCAACAATTCAAACATTAAAATTATAATTAATTTTATTAAATACATAAAAAAAGTTCACCTCAGTAATTCAACCCGACCTGTACTTTAAAAGCGCTAACCAACTGCCCATCATTTTAATTTTTAACATTGTTTGTGGCAACCGTCCGCAAAATGTGATTGTGCATTTTTCAGAATTTTGTAAAAATAAATTTAGGCACTTGACCTCAATCTTGCGTATTCATTTATCAATTTATTAAACTCAAACGGTTAATACTAAAAAAAACGGTAAGTGCAATTAAATCAATAGGTATAAAAGTATTTAAACCAATTTTGGCATTGAGTAAAATTTTACTCAATGGTATTGGTTATTAAGGAGGATAAACATAAAACAATTTTTCAATTTTTGTTATTTTTAATATTGAAGCCTCTTGAAATGAATGAAGATGTAGATACTTGTGGCTAACTGAATTTTGCATAGACAAAAATTTCTGAGATACTGGATGACGTTCGCCTTACAACTAAGTAGAGATTCTATTTCTGTTGGCGTCCGAGTCTTAAATATACGATTCTGCAACAGAATTGGACTCCCATCCTGACCTTTGAGATTTGTGGTGTAAATACGACTGCCGAACAGCATAGTTGCTGATATACTTCTAAAACAGTGTCCGTTATATTCATTTGGATTATTCAGCTCTAAAAATTCTGCAATTTTACTTTGCACACCTGCTATAGTATGAACACCAACAACTTGCTGGTGATACTTTCCTTTTACATATTTGATTAACAATTTATAACTGTGCATATTACTGGGTTGTAGATCCATTATATTTTCTCAAGTGATATATTCACTATTTATTATAATGAATATGCGTTCTACGTTGGTCTTTGCATTAGGAACAATAATTTTTAATAAATCAGAGAGTAATTACCTGAGTTTTATGCTTTCCAACTCATTTCTACGCATAGCGTATTGTATGCCAATTATTAGTACAACCTCAAATAGTACGTATGAAAATGTAAACTTTCACTGTTATCACACATAACAAAATACTTATTTTTTTTTTTAATAGTGTATTTTAAATTATACAATCTAAACATTTCGATGACACTTACAGTTATCTTCGTCAGTAAATATCTAAAAATTGTTACAGATGATGAAAACAATTTTAATGTTTAAACGAGAATAACTGATTATCGAAACGTTTTGGATTGTATAATTTAAAATACACCATTGAAAAAACCAAAATAGATAAGTGTTTTATTAAAATAGCATATATTGCGAATAACTATGAAAAAAACATAATAATAAGTATTATCTTGTTATGCAAATCACTGGCGTTAAAAAAAAATTATTAACTTGTTCCCAAAATAATACCCTAGATTTTTCGCCCTTGCATCCTAGCGATTTTCACTTCAAGTACGTCACTAAAAATTATATTGCATACTCTCATTCAGTTTCAACGTGGTCTTTAACATCGAATATACGAGGGTTGATCCCTATGCTCCGCTCCTGACCTACTTCTAGTGGAGATACATACCTCGCGCCACAGCATTTTCATTATCGGTATATGTCTACAACACAGCAGAAGATCAAATCTGTATTAACAAGGAAAATCAAAATATTTCCAGAACTCTTTATCGTACTAACGAATTGTGAACAATATAATTTATAAATCTCCCAAAAGTGGACGACCCAGACTCAAGCCAGAGCAGACAGGTTAGTAAGAATACCAAAAATGGAGTTGGAATGTCGGCAGGAATTGGGAGATAGAACTTCTGAGTGTACAGTTTGGAGGGAATTACATAGGAATGTCAGAAAAATCGAAAAAGAAGAAAATATACGCATACTACGACGTTGTCGGGCATTACGGCGGATACATTTTGTCAACAACAAAGTGATTGTTATTGATGATGAAAAATATTTCACTCTAAGTAACTCAGAAATTTAGCGTAACGATAGTTTCTATACTGATAATATAGAAAACTGCCCCCAGAATGTTAAATATAAAGAAAAGACACAATTTGCTGATGAAATTTTAGTCTTGTGCGCGATTTCTGTAAGAGGGATATGGAGGCCTTATGTGGGGGGTGTAAGAGGCGAAGCATTGGATAGTTAGCGCTGTATTCAGAATTGTCTGGTCAAACAGAATGATTTCATTAATGAACGTCATGCTGAAGACGATATAAAGTTTTGGCCAGACTAAACGTCATGCCCTTACGCCAAGGAAACTCAGAACTGACTGAACGCTCACAACATACCATTCGTACCACTAAACGACAATCCTCATAATCTCCCTCAGGCCCGCCGCCCAATAGAAGAATTATGGGTTCTTTTGAGTAGAAAAGTGTATGACGGAGCATGGCAAGCCAAAAATGAAGGACAGTTAAAACGGAGGATTTACAGAGAAATTCGAGCGATAGATATTACAGCCGCCCAAGACCTTATGCGAGATGTTCGTAGAAAATAGCGTCTTGTTGAAAATCACGCGAACCACTTCATTTAATTTAAGTTATCAGTTCTGTTAGTTATAAGTCTTTTAAATATGTTTGATAGCTATAAGATTAAATAAAACATTTGTTTATATAACTGAATGTAATATTCTGTGCCTAAACTTCTGAAACATACGTTATTACGAGAACACTTGAACATAAAAGAGTAGTCCGCAAGGTGAGTCTCACTAACGTTAACCGAAACTCAAAGAAGATGCCAAGATGTGATTTGTAAACGACGTTTGACGCAACAAAATCCTCAGATTTTTTGATATTTTACGATTTTGTAACGATAGACAAGCATGGGTCCCCACTTCATCCAAAAAAAATGCAAAGTATGCAGTGGAAGTATCGTGGTTCTCCATTTCTTCGAAAGTTCAAGTCTTGGTCGTCAGTCGGAAAAGTAATGGATTCCGTTTTTGGGATACCGAAGGAATAATTCTTATTGATTTTTTTACAAAGATGAGCTACAATAACAGGCAACTATTGCGCTAGCTTAATACAAAAATTACGCGTAGTTATCAAAGAAAAAAGTCGCGACAGATTAAGGCGCAAAGTGCCTTATCACCAGTACAATGCGTCTAGTCACACTTCTTATGTTGTTATGACTGCCATAGCTAACTTGCGCATCTACTATATTCACTCGATCTGGCTCTCAGCGACTATAGACAGTTTCCCAAACTCACGGAACACTTTTGGGGAAAACAATTTTCATGCAGTAATGAGCTCATAGACGCTGTAAACCAGTTATATGCAGAGTTTGGACAATCCTTCTTCCTGGAGGCTGCCACAATGCTGGAGCACCGATGGGAGAAACGTATCAGTATTAAGGGGGATTATGTAGAAAAATGCTGTAAAATAAATTTTAATTTAGTAACCGGAAGCTTTTGAAGTCATAGCATTTTAACATTTTTTTTAAAAATAAAATTTTATTAATTTCTATGTCGAATGGCCATTCTTCAATTTTGGTAATATTTTCCGAATTCAACGAATTATGCTTAATTGCAAAATGCAATTTGATAATTAACATTGTTTGTTATTGTCGTATCCGCGGTGCTAGGTAAATTTTATTATGTCCCACATCGTAGCATACTGAGAACTTTAGTACCGATTGTGCACATAAATAACTTGAATTTTGTTTGTATTCGAATTGTTTAACAGTTGCTCAAAATTTTGTTAAACCAAAATGTCTTCAATTTTTTTTTTCGGCCGTCAAAGTAGCATTTTGCGTCCTAGCCATACAAATAACTGTTTCGTGATTTGTACAAATATCGTAAGTTACGAAATATTAAAGGTGATTTTTGGAATCTGTTGAAAAAATACATTCCAGTATACCTCTATATATGCAAATAGTAGCTACAAAAATCCAGATTATAATTATATTAATTTCGGGTGGTTGAATTTAAGAAAGAACACTGTCTGACAGACAGTTTGTGTTTCTAGTTTAGAAACGTGTGTGCTAAATGAATATTTTTCCTACAAAACAACCTATATACTTGATTTCTGGATTTTGAATTCTAAACCCTGTCAGTGAATACCGAATTTTTATTTTAAAATAAATAAATAAATTTTAAATTATTAATTTTATTAAATAAATTGTTTCAGAGTAGGGTTTGAACTTAAATGACTTTTTTTAAAACTCAAATAAATGTCCGAAATTTATTTTTTGTATGGAACTTTAAAAATATGTTTATTTTTGTATTTAATAAAATTAATAATAATGTTTTTCAATTTCTTTTGATATTCGTTCATAAAAAACAGTTTTTGGGTTGTGAACATTTTGTAAATAGCAATCGTTAAACTTTTAATTCAGGTGTTTATATTATTTGTTGTATGAATCAACAACCGTTTACCTAAAGCAAAAAAAAATTAAATACATGGTTATTTTCTCTTAGTAAGTAAAAAGGCTTGGACGTAATAGTGTGAAATGTGTAATATGCTTGATTTTGTCACAATAACAGCTATACCCGTTTTATTCTCTTAGGAATCAATTTTTGAAAAACATATATTATTCGTATACTTATTCATCGTGTAGGTATTGTCCTCTCATTTTTGTGTCGATAACTTCATTATTTGGGATTTCTTAGGAATTCACACTTCATTTCATCTCGTTAATGGTTGCATTTTAATGATGACTTCTTACACAAGGAACTCCTAGAAATTTCACGACTGTGTAGTATTAAGTTTACGTGTTTTAAAAAAGAGACATAAAAAGTGGAGGTGCATCGATCCTCCCTGTAAGCATTAATCTGGACAATGTAAAACTCAGCATAAATATATTGATCGATTTAATTTTTTTACTTTTTAACTTACAGAAATATATAAAACATGCAAATTAAGTTGCCTATCTTACCAACTTAATTAGTTTTAACAATAATAAAGATTGCCGGATCTTAATTGACTAATCCAATTTTATGGTTAACGGTTCTAGGAGTAGCAAAATTTATCGGCTTTTATGCAAAATCTTTAAAGTGACAAATTACAGTACAATTATTTGCAAGAAATGCATGCTAACTTTCCATCCATAAATAACTAATGTCCTCTGACGCACGATTTTCTCGAAGAATAATTAGAATTAAGTCTGAAATAAAAGGTATCAATGTATACTATTATTTTACATATAAAATTTATAGATTGAGTTTATTTGGGTTACGTTCTTCCCTTTCTCAAGATATTGTGTTTCATATACCTCACTGCTTTATATTCTCGAATCTTTATTCACATACATTTCTAATATTAAACTGGATTATATGTTTGTACACGACAACAACCAAATCCTTCGTGATGTAATTTTTTAATATGTAAATATTTCGTACTTATAAAGAAGTCTCTTTTTTGTCCCTAGGGTGATATTACATGTTCTACAAATGTCGAGACATTTTTTTCCTTTGTCGGCTTTAATAAACAGTAAATCCCTTATGCGGCATTATTAAATCACTGCTTAAATTGTGGTACAGTTTCATTTGCACACGGTGGAAACGATATTTCACACATATCGACATAACGTAACCGGGCGTGCAACGCACGCGCGGCGCCACCAAAGGGGGCCAAACTGAAGGTTTGGCAAATTTAATCCAGAAAAAAATAAAAAAATTTTAATAATAATGCGCAGGGTGAATAAAAATAGAGAAATTAAAAATTCAAATATTTAACTAGTTTGCTGTTTGTCGCCTTTCGGTTCTCAACTGCTCGCTCGGGTTTTAGTTTCGGAAACTTAGGTCGCTTGACTTGCCGTTTGAGGTCGGTGTGTTTCCAGTGACCGTTTCTGTGCTCATATTCGCTTGCTATGGTTGTCGTCGAACTGTGGAATAAAAATAAGTAAACCTTTACTTGTCAAGTTTCAAGCAAATACTTAGTGGCCACATTTAGTTTGTTAAGGATTAACAAGTATTAACTTTCGGATTGACGGGTAAAAGCGTTCACTTGTTTTATTCACCGACCCAATGTAAACATTTATTTTGGTGCTACGACATATTAAATTTTCATACAGTTTTAACTTAAGGTTTTATTAAACACTTAGAGATGAAATTAATAATTTTATCAATATTTGTATATAATACATATAAATAATATTTTTAAGTTAAACTACTACTTTAAATAAAATCTGGTGCACTAAAAACGGGAAAATAATTATTAGGACACATTATGAGACTTTCTAAAGATTCTAACCTCTTTAAAATTAACAATTAATTTAAAATGTGGGATGTAGGTTAAAATATTTTTTAGCGAACTTGCGCCCCATGTTTTATTTTTAATTGTTAAATGTTCCAGAGGTCAGGATATCTCAGAAATATTTTACCTATACTTTCTATTTTTTGGTTCTTAGTTTTCACTTGACTAGAATTACCTCTACTCTACGACTGCAACATTAAATTCAGGATAAAAGACCTTTAAAACGAGGTATCACTTGATTCCTTCTAATTTAAAATTTTAAGGGCAGCTTTCACCCTCGCTCAGGGTTATACTGTGGGTTAAACATAAAATATGATAATATAATATTTTCACGGAAACCTAAAATATGTGCGGAAAGTTTTTAGAATCGGTTGAGTAGAAGTAGTTCAAAAGCTATTGCAAGATTAAAAACAAACAATAAACAACTATACAGGTCGAGCGATATTAAATAAAATCGTTTATTAACAATTAAACCCTTATTTTAAATTTTGTTAATATTTAACATTTTTTGTAAATAAAGAATTGCATTTTTTAAATCCGAATATTATCAGTATTCGTAAATCGCCAAGCTTTTATAAACGTGAAAACTTGTCCAGACTTGCATTTTCCAGTTCGGACTCGAAAGGTTCACGGGGTATAAATTAAAACAACGAAAGGCGTTAGCTAATCAGTTCTTGATATTCACACAAGAAAACGGAAGATAAATTATAAATTAGAGTTTTTAAAGTGGTAGAAAGAAAATATTCGATTCGATCAAGTGTTTTATATTTTTGTTATTGTGTTTGGTGTGGAAATTAAATTAAGGGTGAAATGGTAAGTATTATATTATATCATACAAAAAAAAAATAATTGGACATATTCTAATAAAGTAATAAAATCCAAAATTAGTTTTTTAAGGCATATCAAAGTTTATTTTAAAAATTTTGTCAATGTAAATAGCCCCTTTATATTATTATACAATAGTTACATAGTTAGATTCTACGTAAACTCGAGGATAATCTCTTAAGATTTAATGGCTTTTGGGATATTTTAATTTTCATTATTTCAAATAATATAGCTTTTAACTATTAAAATTTAAATCAAATATTATACAAATTTTGTTATGCCAAGTCATTGCCTATAAAAATTCAAATTAAATAATAAATGTCTTGTTTATAGGAAAAAATGCAAATGTAATTTCTGAAATAAAATTAAAATTTCTTAAAACCATTTAAAATAGGTATAGGATATTAAATATACAAAAATCTAGGTAATTAGACTTTTCGTGTTACCTTAATAGGTAATAATATACAGGGTGTTTCATTCAAATTACCGAAGTTGACATCTTTTCCGGTATAGCCGGTAGTGCCAAAACTGTCAAAATATTTTATTCGTCTATCATCCAACGATCTCACCACGTTTCTTTTAAATGTTTTCTGAGCCTAGTACATCTTAATACATTTTATATTGATCTAGCATATTAGCTTATATTAGCTTCACTTGCTTAATTTAGGAACCACAGAGAAAACGACCTTCTGGCGCAAAATTTCGGGAGCAAAAAAGTTAGACCCAAGAAAGGAGAAGATGGCTGGCAAATGAAAGATTTCTTGGCGAAAACTCCAGTTTCAATGCAGAAACAGAAGCTTTAGAGTCAATGTTCTGAAGCGGTCGCTGCACCTGTTCCTGCACTTGAACCATGAGTACATCAACTCTCAGTGAAAACGTAGAATCGGTCGAACCCACCGGCTCAACAATAGAGGCTAAGTGAAGCTGAAACCGAAGCCTTGACTGAAATGGGCCCTGAGATGACAAGTACCATCTTCTATCAGAGGATCCCTGTGGCCTAGAACCATTAACAACGAGGAAGTCAGAAGGTTGGTTGAGCGAGGACCCTTTGATAGGACGCAATTATCAATTTCCTACAAATCAAGACAAAGAAAATTTTCAAGTACGTACTTTGTCAGAAAACTGGAAATGGTGAAACAACAGAGAATTTGGCTTATTTATTCAGTTTCAAAAACCATTTTTCTTTTGGTGGTTTTGGTAAAACATAAACCGATTCAAAGGTTTTTCGATTGGAACCTTATCTTCTAAAAAGACAGAAAATCAAGTACTAATTTCAAAAACTGGAGATTTGAAAAAAGAAAATTTCTATATGTAAAATCATATTTCGGGTTTTAAAACCAAAAAATTTGGCATGTTTCTGGAAAAATTGTTGCAGTAAAATTTTTCCCAAATGTCTAGATTTATTCTTTAAAATACTTTTTCAACATGATAACGGAAATTTTCTTAAGGCTGTCGAGATGATTTCCCATTTGACCCTGTGATGAGAGAACATCTTAGTAGAGTGCAAAACTCCCAGGAAAATTCTTTAAAAAAGAACTCATTATTTAGGCTATCAAATTCAAAACGAAATTGTAGAATTAATGTCTTCTAAAGTAAAAGATAATATTTTAAATATGGTACGCAGTCCAAATATTATTCAATAATTATGGACTGTACGCCAGATACAAGTCACACAGAACAAATAAGCCTTGTTTTGCGTTATGTGGTGTTAAATCATGATTTTAAAAAAGTTCAAATACAAGAGAGATTTTTAGCTTTTAGCCCAATATTCGATTCTACAGGAGGACTATTTAATTTTGTAGTTGAACTTTTACGACATTTAAATTTAGATATTAAAGACATGAGAGGTCAAGGGTGTGATAACGGTGCCATATGCGTGGAAAGCATATTTTACAAAATATACTGGACGCTAATCCTCGAGCTTTTTGTGCCATGCGCTGCACATAGCTTAAATTTAGCAGTAAATGATGCTGCTAAAGTATCAAATGAAACAGTAAACTTTTTAATATAGTACAAGAACTCTACTTTTTCTCTTCCTCCACAAAAGATGGGATATTATTAAAAAATGTTCCTGAATTAAATCTAAAACCCTAAGTGATACTAGATGGTCAAGTAGGGTAGATGCTATAAAGCCATTAAAATTTCATTTAATTAAAATTTGTGAGAGTCTTCTAGAAATAGCGGATAACGATACTTTTAACATAGAAAGTAGGCATAAACCAAGTTCTTTCTTTAAAATGATGCAAATAACAATTGCAAAAGTATTCAAAAAAAAAATTTAGTCATTTTCAAAAATTTGAAATTAAATTTCTTTGAGGAAATAATTGCTCAAGCGGCAAAATTAGCCGCCGATCTTGAGAAGGCAAGATTTTCCCGCAATCAATACTACTAGACGAAAATATAAACCAAAGTTTTTTGATTATGAACATAGGGATGGCACCTCAAAATGCCAAAACCGCGTTTAAAGTTAATTTTTTTTAAAATAATTGATCAAGTACTAAGTTCTTTAAATAGTGATTTGATATGATCTCTAATTATGACAATGTTTTTGGTTTTTAGTAATATTTTTACATTATGTGACGATGATCTCCTAAAGAACTGCCAAGCTCTACAACAGAAGCTTACTGATGCGGTAAAGATGGAGGCTGATATTGAGGCAGATGTTTTGTTTAATGAGATTAAAGCTTTAAAGTTATTTTCAATTCCTCATTCCAAATCCTCTGGATATATTGCAATATATATTTGAACACAATTTAATCTCTTCCCAAATGTTACAATTTCCTTAAGAATACTCTTAACCCAGTATCGTGGCTTCGGGGAAAATTTTCAAAATTAAAAGCAGGAGAAGTAATAAAAGATTTGCTGCCGTTAAATCAAGAAAACACCTATTTAACCTAATAAAGTTGTAGTTTTAAGTGACGGATTAAAAGTTTTTTTTTATTTATTAATTTTTTATTATTTCAATAAAAAAATTAAAAAATTTCTTTGTTTTATAAATAAAAAAAATTTTTTTATAACTGGATTTCTTTAATAAAGGGCCAAAATAATGTCCCCACGCAACCGTTAGCCTTGGGAGGTCCTGTAAAGACAGATATTGCTGTTTAATAGTAGCAAATTGTCGTATTTTTTCGGAAGAACATGGGCCACAACGTGATCCACAATTAGTCCTTTCGTTCTTTGGATTGCCTAGTAAGCTAATAAAAGTTGCTTCCACTAAAAATTTGCGGGTACTAAAACCAAATTTGAAAGTTTGTAACATTTTACAAAAGAATCCTAAATTCTAAACAAAATGATCTTGGAACGGTCAATTTTTGTAACAATCTATACCGATTGTTCAAATTACTGGAGCGTAAATATTTGTCCTATACTGAGGTATTTTATGAAAGACGGGGCATTTAAGTAAAACGTTTGGAAGTTCAAGATCTTCGAAGTAAAACTTCAAACATTATATCCAATATATTTTAACCGGTTGAAAATACATTTCAAAAAAGTAATGGTAATTTGCGCAAATTGCAGTTTTGGAGGAGCAAAACGGCACGACTAAAATAAGGTCCTTTAGCTCATGAGACTTGGGTTTTAAGCTAAAAAAAAAATGTAAAGCTGAAATTTGGAACAGTCATACTATCGAACCCCCTGGACAATACACGTTTTATGCAGTCTCTTCTTCGTCAAGTTCGAAATCAGCTCAATTCAAGAAGCTTATTCCCCTGCAGTGACCACACAATTCATAATCTTGTCCCGGAGATTCCAAGTACACCTTATCTGCAGTCTGACTTGCCAAAGCAGATTACTTAAGTAATGAGTCTGGGGCTGGTGAGAGGGTTGTCTGGGTCTTAAGCATTTTATACTAAAACCATCCCCAGTCATCTGGGTGAAGGAGTTATCCATTCTTGAACCTGAAAATTATAAAAATTACACAATGTTGTAACACGAAATATTTAATGAGTTACCTGGGTACGTTAAGATGTCTTGTTTAAGAGCTCCTGAGGTAGGTGGGCGGCTAGTTCGAAAATGCTGTTTTGGCTGACGAGTCACGGCACGAATATACAGATGCAGTCGCAGAAGGTCGGCTAAAACTTATCACCGTCAGGATACATAGCTCGAAATATTTTTCTCCTACTTCAATTAATTGTTTACACGTTGCCGTTGGCTGTTGAAAACCTTTGCTCCAGAGCAGCATTCTTTGGAGAAGCTTGTACAAATTTTTCCCCTTGGCATAACTGACTGATGTGTTGTCGCAAACGAGAAGAGCATACGCTAACAGTAAAAGCTTCTGCATGTCCCTTACAACGTCTTCTTGAATTTTGGCGATGTCAAACACTTTTGCTGGATTATTACTGGTACTGGTATGAAGCATGTATGTTCTTCTAAAGCATTTATGTTCATCCATGATTTGCTCTTGAAAGCAGCATGACGAGGAGATCTGTATCCGTACAAATGAGGACGACCTGTTTACCTGATGTTTCGATTTGAAGCACGGTTTTAACGATTAACTAATCGGCCTCATCTTTTGTTTGTAGAACCTGTATTCCATCTAAGTGCGAAGTTAGCATTGTAATTAATCTAGCCGTGTTCTTTGAATTGTTAAGGAAATCTGCTTGCGAAACGGTAACTGCTGTTTCCTCACCAAAAATCATGTCAGTACAGAACTTCCTTGCTGTCCGACGTCTCTGTTCCTCTCCTTTGGTACTTGGTTGATCACTATAACCATCGAAAACGACGACTAATGACAGATACGTGTGTTTGATACCTGCTACATATTCTCTTCGCATAGCATTCGAAGGAAGAGTTGGTTCGAGTTTACTGGTAATATTTCCCACGAATGGTCAGTGTTCCTTCCACGAGTGAAAGTGTATTCAGTTTATTCTTGCGTGAAATATTTATATCTTAAAATCGTGAAATATTTATATCTTAAAAGGATACAGTTGTGCAACTGCTCTGTTAAACATAGCTGATGACATCTTTGCTGCTACGGAAAATTATAAATTTTAGTATCGCTTGATTTTTCTAAGGCCTTTGACACTATTAGTCATGATTTATTAGTGAGCATACTGCATTATGTTGGTATCAGTTTAGACGCTTGTACCTTAGTTGGAAATTATCTTAAGGATAGAACACAACTAGTAGTACTCAACAATAAAAAGTCTGATGCACTGCCTGTAACCTGTGGGGTTCCACAGGGATCGATTTTGGGCCCTTGCTTTTCGTCTTGTATACTTCAATTTTCACAAAAGTCTAAAGTATGTAAAGTTTCATCAATATGCAGATGACACTCAACTATTCTACGATTTTGAGAAATGTAGTAGAACACAAGCGGTAGAGTGCTTAAATAGTGATATCTGCAGTCTTATTAAAACGTCTGAGGAGCACGGGTTGCATATCAATGCATCAAAATTATCTGTGATGCTATTCGGTAAAAGCAAGGCAAGGGACCGACATAAATGTGCCGTACAAATTCGTGTTAAGGAGTCTATATTACTTGTTCAGGAGCAAGTTAAAAATCTTGGAGTGATTATGGACTCTAACCTTAGATTTAAGGCACAAGTCTCAGAGATGATAAAGAAAGCATTTTGAAGTTTAAAACTGATCTTTCAGAATCGACACAGCATTGGTCAAGATTTAAAATTATCCTATGTGAGTCACTTGTCCTCTCGCAGTTTAACTACTGTGACGTTCTCTATAGACCTTGTTTAGATGCTACGGACAAACAAAGAATTCAAAAAATTCAGAATTCCTGCCTACGCTTGATTTATGGTGTAGGGAAGTATGAACACATTTCACACAAATTAATTGATACACAGTGGTTAAATATGAAAAACAGAAGATTTGTGCACTCTGCTACTCTGTACCATAAAATAATTACTGGCAAAATACCACCGTACCTCTACGAAAAGATAAACTTCAGTGCTAACACTAGATTCTGTTCCTTAATTACCCCTCTGCATAAAACCTCACATTTTGAACGCTCTTTTAGTTATAATATCGTCAATGTTTATAATTCACTACCTGACCATTGCAAAAAACTAACCTTGAACCAGTTTAAAAAGCATGTCCATCAATTCCTACTTGACTGTCAAATGTTGCAGTAAAATAATGTTGAAAATAGTAAACTAGTCATTCATAGTTAATCAGTCATCCTTTCTTTACTTATTCTGATTCTAGCTAATTCTAGCTTAGTCAATTATGTTAAATTCATTTACACTGTGTCGACCATCACTATGTACTTTTACATTTACATCTACACACATAAACTTCTCTCTAAATTGTAATCTTCCGTTCAAAATTCATGCTAAATAAAATGGGTTAAGTGCAAGAGCAGAAGTAGTGACGTATGTAACTACTAACTGAACTTCGCCCAGTTGGTTACATGCACATGAATACTTATATAGGTAATTTTATACAATTTGATGTAACTGTAACTGTGTGCATCAAACTAATAAAAGGCATTATCATTATTATTATTATTAAAAAGGCTTCCCCAAAATGCTTTCGATTCCCTAACACCGATTTCCTGTGCTTGACTGTAGTTAATTCTGGAATCGCCAACAATTCCTGTTGCAGATACTCACATTGCTGGAATTCGTTGGCATCTACACGAGGTTCTCGAAGGTCCACGTGTTGGAATAAACATCCTTACGATTATTACGTGACAATATAAAAATTACACCTTGACTTTTAACTAACTAAATCAGTGGTTTGACATGCAACGCTGCAAAACTCTTCTAAGGCGTCACAGATTTTGAGGCAACCTGGAAAAGAGTGTATGTCGTGTGCCAGAGAGCTCTCAGTTATGTCTCGTCCATGAGTAAGACCACCTTGAGTCTTGAGTGGACGCATTAAGTCTTGCTCGATAACTTGATCAGACGAAATTCCAGCCCAGAATTCGTGACTCCGGCGTATCGTAAAAAGTCCTGTAGTGGTGAATGCTTCGAACTCGTTTGATCCCATTATAACTTCCAGCTCCTACATTTGCTGAACATACGGGTGTGCGGACTTGGCGTAATGGTAGCGGCCAGCAGCTGGAAAAGTGGGAGCATTTCGCGAACACAGTGCAAATGTAAGCCCCAGTGGCCAGTGCGCTCAGCTCGAATGAAAAGGCGTATTAGGTGTACGTACCTATAACACTGAATCCACAAAGACGCTGTAGGGCTGTTAGAAGTCAAACATTGTATGCCATTTTCTATCGTTGTAACAGAAACTTGATACACAAGTCATCCTTTGTTGGAGAATCAATGTTCCAAGTGCTTGATATGTAAGGAAATGCTCTCGTAAAGCCATGGAGTAAGCATGCCCAGATAACATATGTATTACGGTGGTTTTAGATTAAACTTGTTCCCGTAAGGTGTTTAAGCCACTTCCACCTAAAAATTACAATCCAGCTATAAATAAAGTTAAATCGGCAAAGTTAAAATTACGTATCCTATTCCTCCCATAAACGCTTTTAATGTGTGAAAACCACCCAACCGAAGGATTACATTGTTCAGAGTACCAGGCTTCAATGAAGCCACGATATCCGCCGCTTTCAAGTATAAAGGTTGATCGAATGTTACCATGGAGTGTCGTTATCCTCGGTTTGCACATTCAGGCGAAGCAAAGGGAATAGCGGAGTAAATAGCACTTGGGTTGCTGGGTGACAGGTTTATGAAGGGTAGGGTATTTATATGAGTGGAATCGCAAACCATTTCTCTCTTCATCTACTGATGAATCCGAGCTTGCTGAATATGTCGACCAGCTGTCTTGACCCATAATATCGATGGTCATAAACCCCCACATCAAATAGAACAGGTGAAATGTAGGATTTTGGTCGATGGTAAGCGGAGATAATTGCTTGGCCGATGACTTTCCACTTTATAGTTATGCTTTGCTGGTCTTGAGATTTCGATTTTAAAGTCTTTTGAATGAATCATTTAAGCATGTCGGGAAATGAAGCCTCAGTATTACAGATGTCTTGTGGAGTAGGATAGGTGTTCGTGTCATAAGCTATTGCTCGAATATCTTCGAGTATAATTGTAGCAGTTTTTTCGACAATGCGGTATCTTTCGTCAATTTCGTTGTCCCTTCGTTGAATGTGTCATTACTCGTAGGAGAATTTATCGGAAATCCCCTTAAAGTTGACATAAGTATTTCTTCCAGGGAGTTCGGAAATACATATGCCAGTTCCATAGTGCTTTAGTAGTTTATCCCGTAAGTATTGACGCCCGTGTGGCTCGCACTAAAGCTGCCTGCAGAGAGTTTCCAAATAGTCTTCCAATTTGGAGAAACAGAATTGGCTGACATTATTCTCGTCAAGAAATAAACATAGATTATTAAAAGCCTCTTCCTTCTGTGAATCTGCACGTCTACCCCTATTTTTCTTCTCCATACTTTTCAACTTGGAAGAAAAAACTTCAAGTGACAGTCTTTATGGTATTTTGCTTATGCTGCGACAAGATCCGCAGCACCAGAAACTCGGACTTGAACAAGTTATCCCCATTCGTCGTTTCTTGTTTCTACCTGTGCCAACACCTTTAATTTGAAAGGTTGCGTAGTGACCTTGTGTACCTCGCGTTTTTTTATTTTTAGGATTTTTCTTTTCCTTTTGAGTTGAAGCTTCCTTACCACAGAACAAGTGACTATTTGTTATTATGTTAAAATTGCACACAGTAGAGCGAAGTGTATGGCGCAGTAAGGTTGAGGGTATTCAACTTCGGGTTTTGATTTTTCCAAGGACTATGGTTTTGTGTATCGGTTTCCGGAAGTAAATTTCAGATACAGAATTTGCTGGCTATTAATTCAACAAGGCAATTACAAATACAGATTGAACTTACCTGCACTCCAAATGTACTATGATAACCTCTTTTCCTTGGAATTTAACGTCTAGTCCATCTTGTTTTTGGACGCTAACAGACAAAAAATTTTGTAATCCTTTTTTTCACGTTACTCAGACGGTCCGTCTATAGTCTGGTCACACAAAATGCAGATTACTGGTTCCATTTTAGAATAAAACCAACTATCACCAGGCCTCACACACCTCTGTTGATATGGTCAGGAAACATAAGCTTAACGTAAAAGGCTATAGCTTATTCCATGATATGATATGTTTATATTGAAACCGAATATATGGAGATCACATGTTTTGAGAGAAGAAAAAACATAATAAGCTCGAGATAGACGCACTTATTACAATAATCCAGCAAAGAAAAAACAATTCAATTTTTACCTTATAATTTTTACCGAAAGTAGTAGGTATGTAATTTATGCATTTCTATGGTCAATTTTAGTATATAATTACTCTATAATAAATTGTGGGAAATTAAATTATCTTTAAAATGAGGTCAATTACGTACGAATAGGTGCTATATTAAGAAAAAAGGAAAAGTCAACGTATTTCATTCCCTCCCAAGGGGAGGGCAGGCTGCTCGAGCTTCCCGAGCTCCTTCAGCCACAATCATGGATTTCAGCACACATACATACGTTACGTATATATGCATGGTGGGATTAAGGATAGGTGTGGTCAGGATAGGATCGGAAGGAACGGAGTTAGGGTTCTGAGGGGAAAATACTACCCAGCATTCGCCTAAGTAGCCGCACATGGTGTGCATATACGCAGTGACCATGCCGCTACATGTGTATGAGGAAAACCCCTGAAAAACCTCATACAAGGTAAACGGTAACGGAATCGAACCCATTACCTCCCGAATGCTAAGCAGATCGTGTCACCACTACACTACCAGCTCGGTTGCTATATTAACTCATGAGCAATGTTTTCAGTGTTTAGCGGAAGTCGCCATATTGTGACGTCATAAAATCGATGAACCAACCACTGGTAAGTTCGCGTATTTTAATATGTTGTTCAGGGGTTCGATACTATCACTGTACCAAATTTCAGCTTTACATTTTTTTTTGTCTAAAATGACTGGGCTATTTCATGAAGTTACTTAAAAGATCTTTAGTTGGGGTGAACTGTGCTGCTCATATCCTTCATAACTGTATTCAAACATCAGCAGACTGCTTGTCTATTAACATCGAAGCCACTATTGTGAAAATCTACGGGTATTTCTGCTTGTACACTGTTCGAGTTGAACAATTTGGATAAATAGACGCAACACTGTGATGAAAAGAAGTTTCTATTTCTATTGACAAACAGTAGGCCGAGATTTTTAACCACTTCATGACTGAAGATATACCACACAACAACATATTACAAATTGTTGAAATGTGCATGTGTTTACCGGTGTCCAACGCTGGCACGGAAAGGACAACATAATTTTGAAATGAATTGACTCGAATTTTTCAGGATCTCCGAGATCACCCAGATAATTTACGAATGGAAAAATACACAAAGGAGTAACCTTTCGCTCGCCATTTATTAACTATGTACTTTCAAAGCCGAAAGTAAAATACAGAATTAAATTGATTTTTAATTTATCCTTTTTACCATAAACAACCACTACATCTGTCACTTAGACTACAGAACATAAAAACTCATAATTTTGTATCTAATTTAAAAGAAATTTTTCCCTCTTCTTCCCCTTACTGAGGAGTATATAGTACCCTCAGACCCTTCACGTGATGTCTATATTCCGTATTTCCTTTTTACATAAATGATCACATTATGTAACATGTGCTTGAATAATCCACTTTTTGTTTTCGAAACACTCTTGTCATGATTTAAAAGCCTCATCGTAGTTGACATCTGATACCTCTAACGATTTGGTGACATTTTCTGCTTCAAGTTTTAAACACGATTGAAGGTAATCAAATCTCTGTATTCAAACATATCGGATTATAATTAATTAGTACAATGAATGTATCCGAGAATAGAAAATAGTTTTCATATTTTCAATGCAAAATTTATAGCATTGTTTGCATTAGAACCCATAGGATTGATTGCGTTATTGGGAATTAAATTGTAAGTGGAAGTAGGATTACTGTCCTGACTTTCTTCAAGGTGGTTTCTGCCCATGCAATTGCGTTGAAATATATATTTTAAAAGACTTGCGTGCATCTGAATCATCAGAGACCTTATCTATTAACTTTGTTGTTCCTCAAGCAAACCTTTTACATCATAGCCATTTTGTAATTCGAGTACAGCTTTATCCGTACTAGGATTAAATTCGTTAACAAACTTACTAAACCTGGTTAAGCTCCTTTTAATTTGTCCACGTGAAATATATAGTTCTGATTGATCGGTCATTGTAACAAGCTAATAAATTGCTTTCAATAATTTAACAATATGCGTTTGGTTTTACCATAGAAACTGCTATACACTTTTCATCCTTTGATTTTTGAAAACATATATTACTCGCACTTATTCTTCGTGTAGATATTGTCCTCTAGTTATGTGGAATAGTCCCATTATTTCGGATATTCCTAGGACTTTGACACCTTATTTCCGCTCCTTAAGGGTTTAATGTCAAATTTTAGTGAATGATGATTTCTTGCTAGTAATCGTTCCCGGTACCTCTCGCATGCTAAGCGAGTACTCTAGCATCTGAGCTACACCCCATGTAAAAACTTAGCATAAATACATTGATCGATTTAATTCTTGGCTTACTTTCACTTATTTATATTTACGGAAAGTACATAATAAAACATGCAAATTAAGTTGCCTATCTTACTAACTGAGCTAACCTTAACAATAGTAAAGTTTGCAATTTTAATGTTAACGGTATTATACTAACAAAATTTATAGGGTTTTATGCAAAATCTTCAAGGTGATAAATAAAGTCATTTGCATAAAATGCATGCTAACTTTTCATTCATAAATAACTAATGGCCTGTGACGTACAATTTCTCAACAATTTTTAAAGGATGCAGCCTTGCAAGTAACTAAAATGAAAGTTTAATAATTAGAATTAATTCTGAAATAAACGGTACTAACGTACACTATTATTTTATATATAAGATTTTTAGATTGAGTTTATTTGGGTTACGTTCTTCAGTCTCTCAAGATACTGTGTTTCACTTATTTTACCTTTTATGTTCTCGAACCTTATTGACGGACAGTTTTGATACTAAACTGGATAAGATTTTTGTATGCGTTTTAACAAAATGTCTATAATTTAAATGTTGATATACATAATGTATTAAGGCGACCATTCGTCCCCATTCTTATACAGGACAGTCCTTTTTCAACACATCGTTTCGTGTGTGTGTTATTACGTATTTTAATAAATTATGTAAATGTTTCCAATCTATTAGTGTCCCGTTTCTGATGCTTCATTATTTGGAAGCGATTAATCAAAGTCTAGAAAGTATGAAAAAGATAGAGGCGACCTTCAGATAAGACGCAATAGGATGACATCACAAGGTCTACAATTTACGAGACCTTTTTAGCACTTTTGTCGACTTAAATATATACTGCGCGATCCCGCTTATGAGGTAGTTATAAGTATCAAGTCTAGCGCAAAAAGAATTTGCTGCATGCAGTATCTGAATAACGATTAATTTCATAAGAAAATGCGTAGTCACATTTTTTAAAGAAAATTTAATTTTACACAACTTTTCCTTACAATGTTCCTTAATATCAAGCGAAATAAGTGTAAAAATTAAAATAAATATGATTAGAAATGCTTAAAATGTCGATATTTTTATATAAGCTTTGGAATTTTTTTAAGTTAGTATCTAGATATCCATTAACTTCTATCTGACATAAAGGTTTATTTATACGTCTGTTTGACGTAGATTATTGTTTTTGTTTTCACAATGTTGCCTATTTTGGTAATTAACTTACTATAAAGGAGGTTGCATTGTCATCCTAAAAAAATGTTATTAAAAGCATTTCAATTTTTTATATTATCATTTTGTAGGTTGGAAGGGAGTGTGTTGTTTCACACCAGATATTTTTTATTTACCTTTTTTACCATAAATAACCACTGCATTTGCCACTTAGTCTCTAAAGAACGCAAAAACTCATAGTTTTGTATCTAATTTATTTAATAATAATTTTTAATTAGATATTTGGTTTTGAGCTTATTCGTTTATAACAAAACATAATAACTTAACATTAATCAAGTTGCTGTGGTATGTGTGAATCCCTGCGATATTGCAGGCTTACATACCATTGATATAAGTAATTTGATTGTAATTTAATTATATTTAGAATTTACATCAGTTCTACATATATAAAGACAAAGCTTACATCGATTGGGGCTTGTATCTCGATAGCTCAGTTGGTTAAAGTGGTACTCTAGCAAAGCACATGTCGTAGGTTCAAGTCCTACTCGAGATAAACTTTGTATTTATGTATTTAATAAAATTAATAATAATTTTTAATTTAAATGATATTTCTCCATCTCCCTCCCCTTACTGAGGAGTACCCTGCAGACTCTTCGGATGATGCGTCCATGTCCCGTACTTTTTTTTACATAAATGGTCACTTTATCTGATATATATATATATATATATATATATATATACGGAATTTTGTGAAGATATGATAAATCGGGCTAATGAAAACGAAAGATTTATTGAAAATATGTTGTTTACCGCGAGTGTTCTTTTAACTTACATGGCCATCACAATCCGTCTGTCGCTGTGGTTACTCTTGGGAAAATAAACACATTAGTATTGCTTACTAATGTAATTGGTCCATTTCTTATCAACGGAAATTTGAATGCGGACAAATATTTAGAACTGTTGAGAAACCAGATGGTTCCAGCTGTTCAACGCCTTAACATAAATTTTAATGACTATTGGTATCAAGAAGATGGCTGTCCAGCTCATACTGCAATAAGAGTTCAACAGTTTTCGGGAACTACGTTCTCTAACCGTAGTATTAATGGAAAAGGTACTATTAAATAACCTCGCTCACCTTGCCACGTGTCCACCCACCACGCTGCACAAACTAAAAGGAATGAGTGAGTTCGGCCAATACACAATCGAACGGTAGGAAGACCGCAGAGCTCTCGGATTGCATGGTTGTTTTGGAGGTATTGATAATATAGTTGGAGTGAGAATTTGGTTAGAGAGGAAAGAAACGAAACGGACGCCACAAGCTTTAAAGAGAGAAAAGAAAGGAATAGAAAAAGGCTCTTATTCCTTGGAAGAGGGAGAGCCTGTAAATCTTGAAACAGGTGGTAAGTAATAGGAATAATAAGTAAGGGAACAATTTCCTCAACAAACGTAAATTTATTTCCTTTCTGAAATTCAAAACAAAGGAGGCAATAAGCCAAATATTATTGTATAGCTATATAAATATGAATAATAAACGAAATAAATTATATACAGTATGTAAGTTATTCCCACAATTCACACAAAAAAAAATAAAATAAAATATAAATTAGAATAAGTTTACGAGGGCAAGTCGTGAGCTTGTCTTACGCCCACAGTAATTTATAGTTAAGAATATCAAAGACAAACAATACCCCTTCCGGCCGACGCAAGATTTTACGTAGCTTAGCCTGAAAAGGCCAATTTAATAAACTTATTAAGTCAGTTACTTGTAAGAAAGAAATTAGTAAATAATTCAGCTTGCCTTTCGTTTAACAAAACTGAATACAAACCCCTATTTGATTAAGTTACATAAATACAATTGGAAAAGCTTGTTCAGTCCCAATTTTATTTCAAGAAACAAAGAAAATAGTAATTAAGCAATTTAAAATTAGAAACAGAACTTGGTCCGAACAACCTTATCCATATTCGAGTAAAGAAAAGAATATTATATATTTGAGCTACCAAGTAATTGAATAGCACGAAATCTCGCGCCAACAGTTAACAGATTCAGTATTACATCTGGTATACATAAAAAGTTACAACTGGTATAAACGTAAAAGCTGGAACACTGCTATTGCGCACGACCAAATAACTAGTAGTACAAAAGTAATTATTGAAAATTGTCGGTTATACATGAGCTCGCTAGGGGCGTGACACATAAAACCAATATTAACAACAATTATTCAAAATGTTGATTGTTAAGTGTGCGTTAAAATCTTAAAGATATTTAATTAACATATTGAGAGAAATTGTGTTGAAAATTAGCTGAAATATCAAAATACCACCGAACTTATACTGCAGGTAAATATGTTTAACAAATACTTGTTGATATAATTAGTATAAATATATTTAATTTCCTTGTAGGTAATCATAACCTGCTGAAGGCAATTTGGATACGAGTCTTATTCCGAGGTAAAATGTTTGCCAACTACTTGTTAACCGCACTAAGGTAGATGTACTTCTTGTCGTTGTAGAAAGCAATTTATTTATACGTGCGAAAAAAGGAAAGAGCTGACCTGTGTTTGCGAATGCTTATGCGTTTTTCGAAGCAGCCAAGGAACGAGCAAGCAATCCCCAGTATGTAAGCTACAGATCGCAGTTTATCAGCAACTACATCAATCCAGACAACCAAATTTAAACATAAACTTGGATGTAATCGTATCGTTAAAGTTATATGGACACTTCAATAAAAAGTAAAGAATGAAAACGATGTTTATTCAATGATAAGGGGTTACCTCTAAGATGGAATACGAGCGGTAGTTTAAATGTCTTAAACAATTTGTTACACTTATTTCTTTGAAGAAGTAATGTGAAATTCTTTTGTGTGTGAAACCTGAAAGAGAAGTTCTATTACAACGAGGTTAACAAGATCTAATACGGCGTACCAAATGTGTAGGTGTAGTGAAATATTTCTATTTTACATCCGCCTTAAATGGCGATTATATCACTTTCATACAACAAAGCGACATTATATAGTGAGAATTTTCTATAAAATGATGCTTCGCATCTAGTAAATAGAAACAAGAAAATTTCCTAGAGACTTTCCACCCTTCTACAGCAATGGCGATTTTGAAAAGACAGCCAACGCCCCAAGAAACAGTTTTACAACTTCATTTGTTATCTCATTTAGATATTGTTAACATATGTTTGTTAAATAAATAAAGCATGATAAGTAAGATGCAGTTTTGTAATGGTATCATAATCTAGTGGTGATTTAGCAAAGTGACAGCTATAAAATGTAAGAATGTTGAAAATAACCAGAACCTACGTTCATTTCAGAGATGGCGCTATAGGTATTAATTGAAGTTAAATTTTGTAAAAACGAGTAAACTTTTAAAATACAGAAGTAGATACGAGAGAAAAATAATTTTCGTATAATGTAGAAACGTACGTCATGAAAGAAAATAATATGCGCAGTAGAAATTAGCTACAGTACAGGAATAATTTGTATATCATTTAATCCATTATACTCATTAGTAAATACAGAAATTTTAACTCCTTATAGGACAGGAAACAGATACTAGTAAGCTTAAAGCACATTACTAAATGGTTAAGTCATAAATACTTGTTTAAGGTAGCTTTTAGAAACAGTAATCAGATAAAATGGTGCAATTACAACCTCCTATCGCGCCAAACGACTTTTTTTGTTTGGGGACACGTATCCCAGCAAATGTACGGGCACAGGCACGAACGTGCTAACAATTTGGGTGAACTTTGTGTCAAAATTACAGACTCTTTGAACAGCATCACCCAAGAAATACCCAATAAAATACCCGAACTGAATTTTATCACAGATTGGGTTACTTCCTTGCGCAACGTGGAGGTCGTTTAGAAAATCTTATAAAGTAGAATTTTGAAAAAAGTGTATCTGTTCATTTTTAAAAATATGTAATTGGTTTTTCAATAAGAGTTATAATGTTAAAGTTAAACCTTAAACTTAAGTTTACTATCAATGTAAATGTTAATGTTCTTGTCTGTAGCTCTAGTAAATTTCTTCTTGGTTCTTCTTACGAGTAGTAGTTGAAGCATGTCATAAATTCGCAATTACAATAAACTTCGATGTTTGAGGTATTATCATTTAATGTTTAAGTGTAAAGTATTTACTTAATAGCTTCAAAGAATTCGCGACTTTTCAACATCACCTTAATTGCTTTGGTTTCGTTAGAAACGTTGAAGCTAGATTCAAAGAGACTTTAGTTCATATTTTGTGCCTACATGCAAATATCTACATGTGGCAAAATCGGTAAAGTTATCTCTCTCTCACACTCATATAATGCTTATTGGGTTTCTTCCTGGCTTATTATAAGGCAGACCCGCAATAATGCTTAAATATATATATATATATATATATATATATATATATATATATATATAATTTATAACATTGTTTGCATTAGTACCTATAGGACCGATTGTGTTATTGGAAGTTAAAATTTAAGTGGAAGTACTGTCCCGACTACCATTTAAGAAGGCTTCTGTCGGTGCAACTGCAATGAAATATACATTTAAAAAAAAATTGCGTGCATCTGAATAATCAGAATCCTTATCTATTAAGTGTGTTGAACAGTTTCGGATTCCTCAAGCAAACCGTTTGCCTTATCATAGCGATGTTGTAATTCGAGTATAGCTTTATTCGTACTGGGTTTAAATTCGTTAACAAACTTACTAAATCTGGTTAAGCTTTCTTTAATTTGTCCACGTAAAATATTTAATTACGAATGATCAGTCATTATAACAAGCTGATAAACTGCTTTCAATAATTGAATGATACGCGTTTGATTTCACCACAAAATTGCTATTCACGTCTTGTTCTATGAATATTTGAGAAACATATATTATTGGTACACTTATTCTTCGTGTCGATATTGTCCTCTAGTTTTGTGTCGATAGCCCCATTATTTCAGATTTTCTTAGGACTTTGACACTTCATTTTCGCCCCATAAGGGTTGAATGTCAAATTTTAGTGACTTCTTGCAAGGAACTCTCCTAGTAATTTCACGACTGTGTAGTATTAAGGGTTTGTAAAAAATATGTAAAAAAAATTGGAGGTGCCGGGCATCGATCCCGGTACCTCTCGCATGCTAAGCGAGCGCTCTACCATCTGAGCTACACCCCCTTGTAAAAAACTTAATATAACTACACTAATCAATGTGATTTTTATTCCACTTTCATTATATTTATACCTAGGATAAGTACATAATAAAATGTGTAAATTAAGTCCCAAATATATCTTTTGTGAGCTAGCTTGTCAGCTTGAAGTCTAATTTGCCTTGTTCTTTTATCATCGAACCTTAAAAGTCGTCTAATATATTCAAAACGATTAACAGACATAGTAACCTTGTACATAGGGTTTGAATATTTATCTAGAAAGAGCTCCCTTACAGAAACATCCCAACTTTTTTCAACTCCTGCTAATAGAAGTAAACTAATGAACGCATTAATTTCATCTAGTTCAATATCTTGCCATATCTTTCGCTTCTCATGAAACTCTTTCCCTGCTTCCGAATTTGTACATAAAATAATTTCTTCCAATATTTGTTCAGTCATAAAACTACTCCAGGCATCTTTCAAAGAAGATAATTGATTTTTCTTGCTGGCCCGGCAACAAAGCGGATGATATTGTGGTTTTTACTTGAGGAAGTGCAGTTCTCTGCCACTTATAACCATTAGCGCCAATCATTGTAGAATCTGCATTGGATTTTATTATTTCTTGACGTGCTGCGTCTTCTGATGAAGAATCTATACGTATCTGGCAATTATCATCTGTTATTGCGATATCAGGAGCTTGTGTGTCATCAGATATCACATCTCATTTAGTGATCCCAACTATTTCCAGTGGTGTACATACGGGTATTACTGATTGGGCGGGAAATTCATAAGTTGATAATATATCAACAATGAATGCAGCAAAATTTTAAATTACATAAATAGGACGTGGGACTCTGACGTCATTTGTAATCAGCTGACTGCAATGAGGTAAACAAACCATAGACGCTTATGTATTTTACATCGGTTCGTTGATTCTTACCTGAAATTTTCAACTTATTGGCTTAAATATGTGCTATAAAAGCAACTATATTACAACACCCTGGAACCTGAATTTCAAAAACGCCATTTAGAGAAAATAAAACTTGTAAATAATGTTGACCCATATATTGTAAATATAAGCAGTTGTAGTTCTGACATCATAAACTTTCCAAAGGTTTCCTAGTTTGATATTGTTAATTATTTAGTTTTTACTAAAAGTGCCTATACACGAAGTGAATTTCGAGCTTACAAAAGTTTGGATGCTTACAAATTGTTTCAGTGTAAAATGGGTAAAAGTACTCTGTGTGAAGAAAATGTCAGGAGTGATCAGAACTCTGGTACTGTTAAAGGTAAGGACTACAATTTTAAAGTTGTAAATTAAGTTATTATTTGGTATGTATTTTACAGGTCAAACAATTTATTCTTGAGCGAAAATTTGCAGAAATCATTTACGCAGTTAATTTAAATTGGACAAACAATAGACAAATTTATCTAGTGAAACATGTCATTATTGAAGAATTGACAAGAGGACAATCAAAAAGCAAAAAATGGTTTTATATTGCTTTAAAATTCATAGCAGTATGCAAAACAAATGTCATAAAACCTTGCATAAATTTATTAAAAGGAATGTGTTATCCTCGAACTGTAATTCTTAGTTCAAAACCAACAGCTTATGGATGTAAACATGAAGCAGAAGCCGTATGTTGCTTCTTACAGGAAGTACATGATGACTGTACATGTAAATTTGGTAATCAATAAAGATATGCCATTTTTAGGGACAAATCCAGATTCCTTGGTGAATTGTGACTGCTATGGGGAAGGATACCTTGAAGTGAAGTGTCCATTCTGTGGCCACCACAGTCGAAGAGCTTTCTGCTTTAAAAAATGCTTGCTTAAAACATGTACAGTTAGAAGGAAGGGTGCAAGGAATTAACCTAGATCACAAACATGCTTACTATTACCAGGTGCAAATGCAAATGGCTGTTAGTAATAGACAGTATTGTGACTTTGTAGTGTGGAGCAAATACTCATTCTTCGTTGAAGGAGTATATTTCAATGTACAACAAATTGCAAAAAAAAAATTTTTCGAAGCAGTGATGCCCGAATTATTGGGTAAATATTTTACTACTGCAAAAGAACAGATTGCAGAGGTTACAACTGCTCCTGAAATTCATCATTCCACTATTTTGCCATCTTATCCATCTGCTTGTGATATTTTGTGCAAGTGTAAAAAGCCAAATGATGGGTTAATATTTTGTAGAAATATGTATTGCTCAGTAAAATGGTATCACTTAAAACGTATTTGGATGAACAGGCTGCCCACAAATAAATGGTTTTGTGAAAACTGATTTCGCATTTAAAATCTAATAGTAAATTCACAGTTCTGATCATTATAGCGAAATTTTAGATGTATTTTCAGTTATTTTTATTCATGTTCTTTAATTTTAGACTACTTGTAAATTGTGTAGAATTTAAAAAACTTCCATGTTATTCAATCATAACCATCATTATAGCACTAATACACATTAGCATTAGCATTAATACACTGAGTTATGACTTCCCACACAGCTACATTTTAAAACATGTCGGTAAAAGTATGACACCAAGTTGTGTGCACCATGAACATTATTGGGCGATAATGTTTCTCGTCCTCACAATGCTCTTGGTACATAAGTATGAATGATAAAACTTGCCGCATTACTACTACTTTATAGGAGTTTGCTAAAATGGAATTAATTGAATTTAATTCTATCCAATTTGGTTGCACACTTAAATTGTTAGTACCATGCTTGTCACTCTTCAGGCTGCTTTCAATCTCGGTACTTAAATAACGCAATAACATATGCACTTAACTTAACTTAATGGTAGCAATATTTATTTCTTTATCTGCTTGGTACTAGATGGTATGTGTAAATAACATAAGAAAGTCAAAGGTTCTTGCAATGTTAGATCAAACCAATCGTATAAATTAAACATTTTGTAAAATGAATATGAAAGTGGAAACATTTTTATGTTTGTTGATTCTCTATATCACTAAATAACCACAAGCAGATGCAGTACTAACAATGAATTTATTTGATGCAAAGAATAGTTATTACTGCATAGCTAGTAGAACAAAAATCTATGATGAAACAAGATACATTTCTTATTATTTTTAGTACTTAGTCATTCATTCTTCTATTAAAATCTGTGGTTGTATGAATTGGCACGGGGTGGATATTTAAAAATCAGACAAAAGTAGGGAGTGAAGAATTAAATAATAAAACAAACCAATATTGCTTGTACCAAGTGTCCGACGTAAAGTAGGTGGTTGTAACTCCTCGTATACTAAAGTAAAACATTACTAAAATTAAAACATTATAGGTATACAAATAAACCTGCTTCCTCTATTTGTGGTAGTCCTACATCGTGCTGTACTTCCTGCACAAAATGCTCACTACCTATAAATTATGCTAATAATAGTATTTAGGTTAAATTAAAGTAGATACACAAACACACCTGAGTCTACATTTACCCTATTGGGACTACCTGTGTCTTCGGAATCTGAAAATTATAAGTAAAGGATATATAACATTTAGTTCATCGTCAAAACTTATAACACCATGATATACAAACTTGAATAAAACGATAGATTAGCATTGGTAAGAAACAATATACAGGTAATGAGTGAATTAAAAATATCAGACTGGCAAAACATAGATGAAGTCATTCTTAATTACAATTTCATCATTAGGGTCTACATATATAATTTACAATAACTCTTACGTTCACTTTCATCATCACCCAGTTGAGGTAGCGAAGGACACACATAATAATAATTTGTAAGGAGTTTATTTGTTTTTTTTTTCTACATATTCGTCCCACATGGGTATCATCAGATGCTGAACTGCTTTCTGCATCAGGATCCCGTATACATTTTCTTCGTGCTTCTTCTCTAGAGCCTGAAATAATTTTAAACACCTCCAAAAAGTCAATTATATAATTGATCATATGTAGGTGGCCATTTACACATAGTATTGCTTTAGTGTAGCCAAGTAAAAGGGATTTCAGAGACTACTTGCTCATCATAAATAAATTCGTCCAAGAAAGACACAATTGCAAACTGTATCTGTAAATTAATTTAAAACAATACGCAGTTCTGTGGAGGCGGGAACGTAGCATATAGTACACATTTCATAACTTAGATAGCACAATGTGGACAGAAATAAAATGGAAAGAATAAGCAGTATATTACCGAGTATGTGTCAACATTTCGATATAACTAAATTGAAATACTTTACCATCAGGGAAAATCAAAATAGAGAAGTTCACAATTTGTGTATCTGTACTTTAAAGATGGAAAACTAAATAAATTAGATGGTAATACTGTACATTGAAAGTAATTTGATTTTCCAGCTATAAAATATAGAGTTGACAAACAAACTAAAATACTGAATATGGATTAATGTCATGATTACAAATAACTCTGGTAAATCCGTTGATAATTTTAAACATTTTTTGGTGACATAACTGACATCGTAATCTACATGGACTATGTCATTATGATTTACTAAAATTAATGAATTTAAAGGCTTGTGAAAGAATAGTCGTGAATTTACATATTTAATACCCGACAATGTTACTTTGTTGTCCTATTTTTTAATTAAGTTTACTTCAAAGATCGTATCATCTAATAAGAAGCAACAATTATTAGGTGCCTTTACCGATAATAAAAAGTTTTAGAATTGAATTCGTTCAAAAAGTTCCTTCGAATTAGAAATACTTAAAGAATTCTCTAAACATGGAAATGAAAGAGTAGCTGGTTATATCGACAACTCTTGTTCTTTTATAACTCTATTATAAGTTTGTTGCAATGGCTTTGATGCTAATTGCATTTTCTTCTTGATTTTAAACAATTTACTTTCATATTTGAAGGCACTGGAGCTGTCCAGAGGTCCAATTCTTTTTACATCATTAAACAAATGTTGCAACAAATGAACATTATATGTTAGATTTTCACGGCTATAAAATAATTCAAAATTTTCAATAAAATAAACTAATAATCTATGAGCATAAGAATAGTTTTTGGTTGTCTGAACACAAAATTCTAATAGCTACACTAAAAGACAAAAAATGCTTGTATTGATAAATAATGCTGAAAGTTTCTTTAAAAATAACTGGCCCAGTGTATAACAATATTTTCGGAAATTCAGTAGCTTTCCAATGATCTAATTCATCAAACGTTCTAGGTTTGCGGCAAAACTCACTGCACATATGTTTTTTACAAGCATTCAAATTAGCTGAAATTTGAAGTAATTTTGCTTTTGGCAATCTTGTATTGATATTACCCTTAACTAATAAATTTAAAACCTTTTTCAAGACTCTTAAACAAAGTGAGTGCATATAACCAATACAGAATTAGGAAACCATTCCTATTGGTAATAATTCTAATATCGATGTTCCTTTATGATATTCGTCGTCCACTTTAACTTTAAATGTTTCATCTGTACGTAAAGTTTTATTTGTTTCTGGAAAAATGACCTTATTTCCATAATACTCACCTTCTGTTTTACATTTTGGACAAGTATGTTGTTTTACACAAGTAACATAAGCACTCGCTGGAGCATCGCAAATGAATACATATGCTACAATTTTTATTATGACATTTTGATAAGCTAACCCTGATAATGACAGTTCTTGCAATTCTTCCTCAAACATTTAAAAAAAATTATTACAACTATTTGGCTTACTCATTCCATGATAAATACCTACTATGAAAGGTTCAGTATAAAAATTTGCATTTACTATTGATGGCAGAATCGGCCAAAATTGACTTGAACTACTTTTGGAAATCGGCAGACCATCGATATTAAAATCTAACTAAATAATTGCAGAAGTGTCTATTGTTGAGCAATATTTCTGTAAATAATTTATTAAGCCATCTTTAATGCCAAAATGAACATAATTTCCAGGTGGAATGCAATATATTTCAATAACTCGTGAGGTCTTAAGAAGAGTTCTTACATCTTTTGGCATGTTTTTTGTGCCATGTTGATTTAATAACACAAATAACTTATTGGCACTCGCATGACTAATATTAAATTCTGTTATCCATTGTCTCAAATTTGCTGATAAAGTTGGGGTAGCATTACTCGACTTTGCAGGTGTTCTAATTACTGAATTACAAGAATCGTCCTTAGGTTTGTCAAAATTATCACAGCAATATAAATTAACTGTACAGAAAGACTATTGGAGGGCGTAAGTACATTGTTATCTACTTCAAAACTAGCAGCAGATAATGGGGATGGTTGCGGTTCAGACAGTGAATTTACAAAATCTTTTTGTGTAACACAAGACGTGGAGTTATTAATCGTATTAATTATAGTAGGGCTATGGTCAATTTTAAAAGGGGGTTGTGATAAATGTATAGGTCAAAACGAATTAATAAAATCCACCTTACGGCGCCTCCTTTGATGGAAACTTAACAAGTCAACGGGTTTGAGGTTACGACGCGACATATTTATAACTTTATTATAGTAAAATGTTATCTTTACAATGACCTGTTGTTTCTAGTGATAGTTAAATAAATAGATACTTACATTCGGAACGGTAAAAGACAAAAGGAAAAAACAAGCTTATAAAAGATATGGCAACAGGAGTATACGTCACACGTTCCCTACCCCTTACAGGTCAGAATTATGGTGCTTTTCGATTGCATTTGTGTAAAGCCGCAATGGTGCGTATATTTTTTAATTTTAAATAACGAACTGATTTGATTTAGATGCCCATGTAATGTCTGAATTGACGCTCTTTACTGCAAATTAATGTCGTCTGGTTCAGATCAATGCGAACTTGAGGATATTATTCACATTGTGAGATTCTACAACAAGATTTGCGAAGTCTTTGCGTATTCCCGAATATTATTTTAAGTGATTCTAAAAAAGAACTGCTTGAGAGGTACAAATCTAATACAAAGCACAACGTTTCATCGCGAAGTTGCAGTACTGATTCTTTGGGTGGCACTAAATGAGAAGAAGTGCGACATCTCAGAGACGTTTTGTGTTAGCTGGGATTTTTGATAACAATATGACCTTAGCGGAGTCAGGTCCCCCGCAAGGCTGAGCGGGGCCCGCGTGCGGGACATCACTTTGGCCCCCTTTATTAATGTACGAAATCCAGTTATAAAAAAAATATTTTTTTTTAATTTTATAATAAAACAACAGAAATTTTTTTTAATTTAATTTTTATTGGAAATATAGCCCAGTCAAATAATACAATATTTTGCCAAAGAAAGGAAACAATTCCAGATATGCTGTCCGTTGGTGGAGGGGTGTATTTTGGGGTCACAATGAACGTACAAAAAGCCCACCCCCGTATCGTGTACGCTAGGAAAGTTAGAGTGCAGAAAACGAGCAAAAATGAGGTTTTTCGTAAATAACTCAAAAACTATCACTTTTAGGGGAAAAAGTGAAGACGAGAAAGTTGTAGAGAATGTAATTTTACGTAAAAATTTTCTTACAAAAATTTTTTACGACCACTTGTACGAGAGTTAGATTTTTTTAAAGTAAGGGCCATTTTTTGAAAAATGAAAAACTCTCGAGTGTGTCATGCATTTGACGTCGATAAATCGAAAACAGTGCATTGGATCGAAAAATGGTTCAAATGAAAGTCGTAGACAATTTAATTACGAACAACTTCTTTTGTATAGTTTTTTTTGTACCATCAATATTGACAGAGATATGAATTTTTTAAAAATACATTACGGTGCGTCAAATGTCAGTGGAAAGTGTGATCGCTATAAATTGAGTGAAATTAAGTAATAACAAAGTAATTATTAATAATAATTGAATTATGAGTAATATGTACATGATATTTGTCTTGAAAAACATCTTTTTGCTGTTACTTTTAAATTTCTCGTTGCAGTTTCCATAACTTGTATACGTGTTTGATTGAAAGTTAAATGTAAAATTTTGTAAGTTATATTTTGTAATACGTTAAAACTTTAATCACTTACGTCTTGGCAACTAATTGTGGTTGATTTGGCAACATCATTAAAGAAATATCTGAAGAAATTACTTTTAAAAAAAAAATTACTCGTTTTAAAAAGTATGTAGGTAATTTGTGTAAAATATTGCGCATAAAATATTTCGGGACAGCTGGTTGCGATTGTCAGAATTATTGGAAATTGAAGATAGCAGGAAGTCAGTAGGTGAAAGGGTTAATTAACAGACGAAATTTTGTAATTGCCATTGCAATTTATTTTGTACAAATATATAAATATTACAATATTATTATTTCTGTTCTATTGTTCTGTGTCTTGTTCGAAAAGTCTGTCGTCGTTGTCATCGTCCAAGTTACCGTCGCTGTCGTAATTGCTCGCGTACAAATTTGTGCAACCGTTCTTCACGCAGTTGCCGCAAAGATTCGAGCACTTAAGGCCTGCTCTCTTGCATCCGCACATGGATGCGCAATTCGATTTGCAATTGCAGGCGACAAGTTTTGTGAGTCCTGGAGGCGCAGAAGGTTCCGTCATCGGCACAGGCTGGAGTACGCCGTTAATTTCGTGCCATCCCCATTCTCTCGGAGGCAGTAGGTTAGTCAACCACCATTGGACCTGACGGTACGTCCTCAACGAATGTTGACCAGCTGCATTTGATGTTGGTGGCAACGCAGGCAAACGCGAGGTTTCCCGAGATGCCGATTGTTTGTACAGAAGATGACGCAAATCGTTCAAATTATCTGGAAAAGGTACGACCCACCACAAGTAACTTATTTTACAAAATAAACGAAAATGCTCAATTTTTGAGTTTTTGAGCATTATCGCACTTCATACATTTCCAAAAAAAGTTTGTATGTATACAAAACATTTCAGAAATTTAATTATCTTTCACCTTTGTAAGATGTAAAATTTCCATTGGAGCTATACCTTTTGAGTTATTAGCGAGTTTATCATGAAAAAACTGTATTCGACACACGATAGTAAATGTTTAAAAAATTCATATCTCTGTCAATATTGATCGTACAAAAAAACTTATACAAAAGTAGTTGCTTGTAATTAAATTTTCTAAAACTTTTATTTGAACTATTTTTTGATTCGACGCGCCGTTTCCGATTTATAAACGCCAAATGCATGATGCGCTCGAGAATTTTTCATTTCTCAAAAAATGGCCCTTCGTAACAAAAAATCTACTTCGAGTACAAGTGGTCGTACAAAATTTCTGTAAACGCCTTTTTTACGTAAAATTACATTCTCTACAACTTTCTCGTCTTTACTTTTTCCCCTAAAAGTGATAGTTTTTGAGTTATTTACGAAAAACCTCATTTTTGCTCCTTTTTTGCACTGTAACTTTCCTAGCGTACACGATACGTTCATTGTGACCCCAATATACACTATTCCACCAAAGGACAGCATATCTGGAATTTTTTCCTTTCTGAAATCGCTTTTGACTGGGCTAAATAATAATTAATAAATTATTAATTTATAACAAAAAAAAACATCTTTAATCCGTCACTTAAAATTACAGCTTTTATTAGGTTAAATAGGTGTTTTTCTTGATTTAACGGCAGCAAACTGTTTTATTAGTTCATCAAAATCGATTTTGTCAACCATCTCCTGCTCTATAGCTAATATTGCTAGCCGATAGTCTCTCTTGACGCATAGTTGATCGAAGAAAATTTTTTATTATTTTTAATTTTGAAAATGAACTCTCCCCAGAAGCCGCATATACTGGTAAAGTTAAGAGTGTTCTTAAGGAAATTGTAACATTTGACAGAGATGAGGTTCAAATATATATTGCAATATATCCAGAGGATTTGAAGAATGAGGAATTGAAAATAACTTTAAAGCTTTAATCTCATTAAACAAAACATCTGCCTCCATATCAGCCTCCATCTTTACCGCATTAGTAAGCTTCTGTTGTCATAATTAGAGATCATATCAAATCTACTATTTAAAGAACTTAGTACTTGATCAATTATTCTTAAAACAAAATTAACTTTAAACACGGTTTTGGCATTTTGAGGTGCTTCATCCCTATGTTCATAATCAAAAAACTTTGGTTTATATTTTCGTCTAGTAGTATTGATTGCGGAAAAATCTTGCTCTATCTCAAGAAATTATCAGTTCTATAATTTTTGAAATGATCGACTAAATTCTTTAAATAGTTTTGACATACTTTAATGTCAATTGTTACACTTTGCATCATTTTGCTTACAATATTAATCTGAAATAAAACATCATACCAAATAATTACACTACAAATAAATTTAAATGATTGGATATTTAATAGTAAAGAACTTGCTTTATGCCTACTTTCTATGTTTTCCGCTATTTCTAGAAGACTCTCACAAATTTTAATTAAATGAAATTTTAATGGCTTTATAGCATCTACCCTACTTGACCATCTAGTATCACTTAGGGGTTTTAGATTTAATTCAGGAACATTTTTTTTAATAATATCCCATCTTTTTGTGGAGGAAGAGAAAAAACGTAGAGTTCTTGTACTATATTAAAAAAGTTTACTGTTTCATTTGATACTTTAGCAGCATCATTTACTGCTAAATTTAAGCTATGTGCAGCGCATGGCACAAAAAAAGCTCGAGTATACGTTTTTGTAAGCCAATATGGTTTCCACGCATATTGGCACCGTTATCATACCCTTGACATCTCATGTCTTTAATATCTAAATTTAAATTTCGTAAAAGTTCAACTACAAAATTAAATAGTCCTTCTCCTGTAGAATCGAATATTCGGCTAAAAGCTAAAAAACTCTCTTGTATTTGAACTTTTTACAATCATGATTTAACACTACATAACGCAAAACAAGGCTTATTTGTTCTGTGTGACTTGTATCTGGCGTACAGTCCATAATTATTGAATAATATTTGGAACTGCGTACCACGTTTAAAACATTATTTTTTACTTTAGAAGGCATTAATTCTACAATTTCGTTTTGAATTTGATAGCCTAAATAATGAGTTTTTTTTAAAGAATTTTCCTGGGAGTTTTGCACTCTACCAGACGTTTTCTCATCACAGGGTCCAATGAGGAAATCATCTCGACAGTCTTAAGAAAATTTGCGTTATCATGTTGAAAAAGTATTTTAGAAGAACCCTGAATTGCTAGACATTGTCGGGACAAAAATTTTACGACTGCAACAATTCTTTCCAGAACATCATGCCAATATTTTTTTTCGGTTTCTAAAACCCGTAAATGATGATCGTTTACAGTAGTAGATAATTTTAACATTTTTTTCAAACTCATCCATGTATTCATATGAACATTATGTACAATTCATGTTTCATGTCTTTTTATAGCCAACGATAAGTGTTGCCAATCAGAAAAACCATTCGAATCAGAAAAAGTATTGATAGTTTTACCAAAAACCTTACAACAAAAGCAAGATATAGAGTTTTTTGAAACTGAATAAATAAGCCAAATTCTTTCTGTTGTTTCAAGTGCAGGAACAGGTGAAGCACGCTTCAGAACATTGACTCTCTAACGCTTCTGTTTCTGCATTGGAAACTGGAGTTTTCCCCAAGAAATCTTTCATTTTGCCAGCCATCTTCTCCCTTTCTTGTGCTCTAACTTTTTTTGGCTCCCGAAATTTTGCGCCAGAAGGTCGTTTTCTCTTATGTGGTTCCTAGAATTAAGCAAGTGAAGCTAATATAAGCTAATATGCTAGATCAATATAAAATGTATTAAGATGTACTAGGCTCAGAAAACATTTAAAAAAGAAACGTGGTGAGATCGTTGGATGATGGACGAATAAAACATTTGGACAGTTTTGGCACTACCGGCTATATCGGAAAGAGATGTCAACTTCGGTAATTTGAATAAAAAAACCCTGTATATTATTACCTATTAAAGTAACACGTAAAAGTCGAATTACCTAGACTTTTGTGTATTTAATATCCTATACCTATTTTAAATGGTTTTTAAGAAATTTTATTTTATTTCAGAAATTACATTTGTATTTTTTTCCTATAAACAAGACATTTATTATTTAATTTGAATTTTTATAGGCAATGACTTGGCATAACAAAATTTGTATAATATTTGATTTAAATTTTAATAGTTAAAAGCTATATTATTTGAAATAATGAAAATTAAAAGCTATTAAATCTTAAGAGATTATCCTCGAGTTTTACGTAGAATCTAACTATGTAACTATTGTATAATGATATAAAGGGTGACTATTTACATTGACAAATTTTTTAAAATAAACTTTGATATGCCTTAAAAAACTAATTTTGTATTTTAATACTTTATTAGAATATGTCCAATTATTTATATTATTTTTTGTATGATATAATATAATATTTACCATTTCACCCTTAATTTAATTTCCACACCAAACACAATAACAAAATATATAAAACACTTGATCGAATCGAATATTTTCTTTCTACCACTTTAAAAGACGCCTAATTTATAATTTATCTTCCGTTTTCTTGTGTGAATATCAAGAACTGATTAGCTAACGCCTTTCGTTGTTTTAATTTATACCCGGTGAACCTTTCGAGTGCGAACTGGAAAAATGCAAGTCTGGACAAGTTTTCACGTTTATAGACAAGCTTGGCGATTTACGTATACTGCATAATATTCGGATTTGGTTTAAAAAAATGCAATTCTTTATTTACAAAAAAAATGTTAAATATTAACAGAAATTTAAAATAAGGGCTTAATTGTTAATAAACGATTTTATTTAATATCGCTCTACCTGTATAGTTGTTTATTGTTTGTTTTTAATCTTGCAGTAGCTCTTTGAACTACTTCTACTCAACCGATTCTTACAAAAGTTTCTGCACATATTTTAGGTTTCCCTGAAAATATTATATTATCATATTTTATGTTTAACCCCACAGTATTAACCCCTGAGCGAGGGTGAGAGCTGCCCTTAAAAATTTTAAATTAGGAGATCAAGTGATACCTCGTTTTAAAGGTCTTTTTGTCCTGAATTTAATGTTGCAGTCGTAGAGTAGAGGTAATTCTAGTCAAGTGAAAAACTAAGAACCAAAAAATAGAAAGTATAGGTAAAAATATTTCTGAGATATCCTGACCTCTGGAACATTTAACAATTAAAAATAAAAATGCGCGGGCGCAAGTTCGCTAAAAAAATATTTTAACCTACATCCCACATTTTAAATTAATTGTTAATTTTTAAAGAGGTTAGAATCTTTAGAAAGTCTCATAATGTGTCCTAATAATTATTTTCTCGTTTTTAGGGCACCAGATTATATTTAAAGTAGTAGTTTAACTTAAAAATATTGTTTATGTATATTATATACAAATATTGATAAAATTATTAATTTCATCTCTAATGCCCAATTTCTTCAGGTTTAGATATCTTCCAGATAAAATTATCTGGTACATAACTGACAGATAACAGAAGAGATGGATTTCTTCACTTCTAGATATGGTTTAACTAAAGGTGAAATTTATCTTGTACTTTAAGTACAGGATAAATGTTTATCCTGAAGATAAAGCTCGCGACGTCATCGAAATTATAAAAGAGAGGTTAGAAATTCGCAAATAAGGCGTATATTATTAAAATATCGATTATCGTTTTTAAAGTTACCTAAGTGATAAAATATTTAAGTAAAATGGATATGCCAGAAATTAATATCTTTTCTGATGAAGATGAAGACGAATTATTAGAAGCAGTGAGGAGACCTTATTTATTAAGAAATCGACCAAACTATTTTACTGAAATGAATGAATTAGATTTTTATGCCCGTTTCCGTTTAAAAGAAGACACTGTGTTAATTATTGTTATATATAGAGGAGCAGCTGCAAGTAACATGGAATCAGTAAGTTGAAAGTTTGAAATCTTATCCGGATTCTTGTTGCCACCTTATGTATATACAATGTGTATCTATATTTGAATTTCAGAAATAGAGCAATGCCACCATTAAATAAATTATTATTGACCCTGAGATTTTATGCAACTGGCAGCTTTTTGGAAACAACTGCAGATTTCAGTGGTGTGTCTACATCAACAGCATGTCGTGTAGTCAAAAGAGTATCGCCAGTTATTGCATCTTTTCGACCAACTTTTATAAAATTACAAAGTAATTTAGTTGAAATGAGAGAAATTCAACAAGCATTTTATAATATGTACCATTTTCCAAGAGTAATGGGATGCATAGATTGTACACACATTAAGATTCAATCACCAGGTTTGTGACCATTGTTTTCAAATACATTAACTGTTTACTAAAGCTTGCTTTCTTTAGGAGGTGAAAATGCTGAAGTTTACCGAAACAGAAAAGGTGTTTTTTCGATAAATACTCAAGTGATATGCGACAACAATTTGAAACCCATTGATATCGTAGCCCGTTGGCCTGGTTCTTCCATGACGCTACTATCTTCAATAATAGCTCAATTAAAATGAAAGTGGAAAGAAATGACTTTCATAATGCAATTTTACTGGGTGATAGTGGTTATCCATTACAAAACTACCTATTGACACCAATTATTAACCCAGTAACAGCAAATGAAGAACGCTATAACTATCCCCAAACTAGAACAAGAAACATTATAGAACGATTCTTTGGCATATGGTAGAGGCGTTTTCCTGTCCTTGCACAAGGGATGAGAGTAAAAATTGAAACAGCTCAAAACATTATTGTTGCTACAGCTGTATATAGCTAGGAATGAAGGTGGAGAACCGCCTGCAGAATTAATAATTGTTGAAGAAATGGAAGGTCAAAGTATGCCAGCTGGTGAAAGAATTGCAAACAATGCTACGAGACAAGCAATTTTTGCCGATTATTTTGGAGAATAAGTTAATTCCAAGTTTTAAAATAAACAAGAACATGATTTTAAAAAAATTCTTACTAGAGATGATAATCTACGACTCTCATTTTTATTTTATTAAGAAGAAAGATTTTGTTAACCCATTTTATCAATTATATATGTATTTTAATTAAGAATTACTATTTAATTGTTATTTAACTGACTATATAAAATAAGTGTTATACTAACTGAAACAAAATAAAAACTGCTTGCATATAAATTTTTTATCAATATAAAACACATACAAATTATGAAATAAAAACTATTTCACTATTTATAATTTATTCTATTCTTTCCATTTTTTTTTAACTTGAGTTGAACTTCCGCTATTTCTTGTTCTAGTTCTATTTTTTGCAAAAGCACTTCATTTATTTTTTGCTTCATATTTTTCTCTTCAACCAACATTTCCTTCTGCAATTGGAGAACTTCTAGCTTCACTTTTATTATTTCAGGAAATTTTAAAATCTTTTTATTTGAAATTTCCCTTTTTCTAAATGCTTTTTGTTCACCTGCAATCAGTGAAAAAATGTATACAAAATGGTTGCTTAAAATACATTACATAAATTAAAGATATAAACGTGCAACTTAAATGAGAAATACTTGGAAAAAAACAACATCTCGAGCAAGTATCAAACCTGCTTCTCTGGTACATACTCTATTCAAGTAATATTACCAGCGCGCATGGTCCACGGTACATTCTTTTGCTTTTCTTGGCCTTGTCCAATTGATGGTTGATCGATATCAACTTCCTCCTCCACTATTCTGCTGGATGTTCCAGGCATTTCTATTACAGCAGGTGTAAGTTGCTCTAAAAATTTCAAGAAAATAATGAAATATTCCGCCCGTTGTATTAAATAATTCTTACCTAATTCTATTATTTAACATACATCCTCCAATGCACCTTCAAACTGCACTTCATCAATATCTGAAAAAAATTCAGTTCGTTAGGTACAGCACTCTAAACTATTGGGGTTGCATAATTTAAATAGGTATTAACAAAATGGTTAGGGTAATACTTATAACATTTTATGTAAATAAAACGCACAAGAAATTATTGATTACTTCATAGACGTAAATTTTTTTGGGAGGTATATATTACTTACTTGTGTTCACATCACAATCAAAACGTGCTGGCAATCCCATCATCGACAATCGGGTAAGACCCAACACTTTCTCCTCATACGTCCACAGTTTGGTATCCATAATACCACCACCAGTTTTGTTTATGTGGCATTTTAACCTTGCACATTTCTTTCTTAAATCTTTCTTTATACTGTCATATTTTTCCCAGATCGTTTTTGAATGCCTGGGATAGGTGCCACAAGAAGCATTAAATTCTGCGGTAATTTTCTCCCATGCTTCATTCTTATCTTTCCACGTTGTGGCATCCGTTTTCTTATTTTCTACGACATCCTTATATTTATAGATTATGTTAACTAAATCTTCCACCTCATTTCTATTAAAATTTGCGCCCCTTTTCTTGGTATCCATGACTATTAATACAAATATATTTAATTTGATTATGTATTAAAAAATATTCGTGGTGTATATTGAAATTACTAGTATGTGTAAGATACACGTTATGCAAATTACTTACCTTCAAATGATAAAATACTTGAAAAGTGTAAATTAAATATAACCTACACAACACAATGCGGCACGCTTGGTCTTTTATAAACAAGGCAGAAGTTGGCTGTACAGGTTGTCCCATTTTGGTTGTCCTCGCAGGGTATCTCAGTTATTAGCAAAGATACAGAGATGCGGTTTTCGCGAACGTTGGCTACTTTTTTGTGAAACGAAAGATGACACAAACATAATTACTCTAGCTCTTCTCATTTTTGAGATACAGGGCGTTTTGAAAAAGTTGCATTTGAGACAGCCCCGTATCTCAGCTATACAAAACTTATAGAAAAAGTGAAAAGTGTTCTTTATATAATTTTTCCGTAGAATGCAGTGCTGTTTTCAGAATGAGTATACAGGGTCAGGTCAAAAGTTATCGGGATCAACTTCATTTTTTTAAATGGGACACCCTGTCTATTTTCTCATAATTAAATTTTCCTTGTTCTAAGCATTTCAAATATGTATAGCATTCATCATTTTTTATACAAATAGCGCAGTATTTCAAATTATTAACTGGATTTGTTAGTGGCCTTTGGTACTGCAATTGTTTTACCATGGCAACTTCATTTTTTGACATCTGTCAATATTTGCAAATTTGTTGATTGTTGAGATCCTTATTGTTAGTAAAGTTTTCAATATTCTTTTCGTTATTTTGAATTTTTACAAAGTTTCAAACCATGGCGAATAATTTAGGTACGAGAACTATGAGAAATTAGATATGATTGGGGTTTATTATCAAACAAATTTTAATGCAGAGCAAGCGAAGGAAATATATTTACTGGAATGTTAGTCATCATTTGAGTTAAATAAAATGTGAATATTATAGATATCCGGAAAGAAGGCAACCGTGTAAAAAACATTCATTAGGTTAAAACAAAATTTGGAAAATCACGGATCGTTTGAAAGGCCACGCGCCAAAACATATAGAAAAGAAAACAGAAAATAATGAAATAAATGTCCTTGCAGAGGTCACTGTTAACGAAAATTATACGTCTTGCAGAAAAATAGAAGAATCAGTGGGCATTTCAAAAACGAAAGTATCAAAAATATTTAAAAAATACCATTATAAACCATATATACCTCAAGTCATCCACCACTTGCATCCGGGTGATGCTCAATTGCGTATCGATTTCTGTAGATGGTATGTTCAGAAAAGTGAAGAAAATGGTAATTTTGGTCGTTTAGTTATATGGTCGGATGAAAGCCATATAAGCTCCGCCGGAATTTACAATCGTGCAACGAATCGTTTCTGGTCTAACGAAAATCGGCATGTTACCGTGATCCGTCAGCACAAGGCAGGTTTGGGTTCAATGTGTCCTGTTTCATTTTAGGAGGCAGATTAACATTTTACATGTTTGAAGGCAATTTGAACCATCAACGATATTTGGAAATTTTGGACATTTGCCTTCCAGAATTGATTGATGATATTCCGTTAGCCCAGCTAAGAGAGGTTTATTTTCAGCAAGACGGGGCACCTTGCCACAATGCAAGACTAGTAAGAGATTACCTCAATACAATGTTTCAAAACCATTGGATTGGTAACAATGGACCAGTTAATTGGCCAGCAAGGTCCCCAGACCTATCAATTTTAGATTTTTTTGTGGGGCTACCTTAAAATAAAATTCATCAAAAACAGTATGAAACTCAAGAAGCTTTGATGAATGCTACAAGAGAAGCCTTTGAAGAACTACGTTTAAGACCCTATTTTATTAAGATCCATTCAAGAAATTCTTCGGAGATGTAGGATTTGTCTTGACCATAATGGTCAACAAATTGAGCAATATTTATAAAATTTTAATTCTTCTTATTTTCGTTTGTCTCTAAATTTATAAATAAATACATCCAATATGTATATGAGTTTCAAATCAACAATTCTGGAAATAAAATAAATTATTTTGCCGAAATTTGTATCTTCTTCAATGACATATAATTACATAATGATGGTTTTCTATATTAGGCACAAGAAAAACAATAGAAGATTACGAATTCAAAGCCTACTAAAATTCAGTTAATAATACAAAATACCACGCTATTTATCAAAATAAGTGATAATTGTTATATATATTTGAAGTGCTTAGAACAAGAGAAATTTAATTATGAGAAAATAGACAGGGTGTCCCATTTAAAAAAAATGAAGTTGATCCCGATAACTTTTGACCTGACCCGTATACTCATTCTGAAAACAGCACTGCATTCTACGGAAAAATTATATAAAGAACACTTTTCACTTTTTCTATAAGTTATCGTATAGCTGAGATACGGGGGCTGTCTCAAAATGCAACTTTTTCAAAAACGCCCTGTATCTCAAAAATGAGAAGAGCTAGAGTAATTATGTTTGTGTCATCTTTCGTTTCACAAAAAAGTAGCCAACGTTCGCGAAAACCGCATCTCTGTATCTTTGCTAATAACTGAGATACCCTGCGAGGACAACCAAAATGGGACAATTTGTACACAATATTTACCTTGTTTCCAGCTCTTAATAACTACAAACTTATGATTCAACTATCCTTTAGATAAGAAACCGATAGTTGGTGCGAAGAAACGAAAGTGTAAGATATCTAATAGATAAATTTATCTTGACGATAGCTAACTATGACTTTATATGTAAGTGAAGAAATTGGGCATAAGTGTTCAATAAAACCTTATGTTAAAACTGCATGAAAATTTAATATGTCGTAGCACCAAAATAAATATTTCTTACATTGGGTCGGTTGAATAAAAACAAGTGAACGCTTTTACCCGTCAATCTGAAAGTTAATACTTGTTAATCCTTAACAAACTAAATGTGGCCACTAGGTATTTGCTTGAAACTTGACAAGTAAAGGCATTTACTTATTTTTATTCCACAGTTCGACGACAACCATAGCGAAGCGAATACGAGCAATAGAACGGTCACTGAAACACAGACCTCAAACCGGCAAGTCAAGCGACCTAAGTTTCCGAGAACTAAAACCCGAGCGAGCAGTTGAGAACCGAAAGGCGACAAACAGCAAACTAGTTAAATATTTGAATTTTTTAATTCTCTCTCTATTTTTATTCACCCTGTGCAGTATTATTTAAAAAAAATTTTTTTAATATTTTTTTTCTGGATTTTTTAATTTTTTTTTGCCAAACCTTCAGTTTGGCGCCCCCTTGGGGTGCCGCCCGCGTGAGTTGCGCGCGTTGCACGCCCGGTTACGGGGCACCTGAGCGGAGTTACAAACCCTACAATCAATCTAGATCACTTTGTATAAGGGTACGCTATAATGTAGTAGTAATAGGGAATTTCAAATTTCTGCAAGGTGAAACGTTTCTATAAAATATTTTTGTCGTAATGATGTTTATAAATATGTAATAAAAGCATTCCTAAACGAAGTTAAGATTTTCACAAACTAAAATATCAAAGCGGGTCTTTTGGACCCCACGCAAGCATTCTAGGGTTAACTCTATGCTTAAAGATATTAGACTATAACAAAATTTGTACGCTTTTATGCCAAATCTTTAGAGTGACAGATTACAGTACATTTATTTGCACTAAATGCATGCTAACTTTCCATTCAAAAATAACTAATGGCCTCTGACGTACAATTTTTTCAACAATTTTTAAAGGATGCAGCCATGCAAGTAACTAAAATGAAAGTTTAATTATAATTAAGTTTGAAATAAACGGTATCAATGTACTTATACTTAGATATAAAATTTTGTAGACAGAGTTTATTTGGATTACGTTCTCCACTTTCTCAAGATATAGTGTTTCAATTATCTTACCTTTTTATATTGCCGAATCTTTTTTGATGAAATTTTTAATATGAAACTGGATTCTACGCTTGTACACGCTTTAACAAAATATAGTTTAAACGTTGATTTACATCATTTATAGACATAATATGGACTGAAAAATGTTATTCACTGTTGTTTTTCCTAAGTTTCATTTTGATGTTGTTGAAACGGTTTCCTTCAAATTTGATATTTGAAATATTTCTCATTGGATTTTCTATCACTCCTAAAGTGATGGTAAATTACAAAATATTCACCTAAGATTTTGTAAATGATGCACGACAAATGTAATTAATATTAATACCCAGCTAAAATTAAGGTTTGTTTAATTTGTAAACAAAATCTACAAAGTTTATGAAGTTATATGATAACTAAGTTTGAGATATTTTGTTTAACTTACACTTTCATCCCGAATTTAGTTACACATCATTAAGCACTATCTAAATACAGTTAAAACTTACCTTAATTAAATGTTAAGTAATTATTTCAATGTAGATTTGTATATAATATAACACGTTCCTTGTTATTAATAAAATGTTTCTTTGTTATGAACTTATGTAAAAGTGGAATAAATTAAATTAAGCTTTATTACAATAAATACTAATTCTGGTAGTTTAGGATCGTGATATTTCAACAGAACTGTGTAACACATATATTTATCTACAACTGAAATTGTGCTGAAATTAACCATATTGCGCAAATTTTTTGCTCAGTTTTTGGTTTTTATAGATGAATTCATAATTTTAATTACAATGTATCTAGAACAACGTACATTTTAACAACAACACTGCTATCTAAATTAAAACTCGTTAGATGTTCCGAATAACTACATAAACTCAAATCAAATTATATTATATAAAATAAATCCATAATGATATTTAATTTTAATTTTTATAATTACACCTGGTTTGTGTTTAAATTAATTAAATCATATTCATATACACGTGTAATCTCTCGATCTACATTTATTGGGATCGCTAGAACAGTTAATTAGCAAATGTAAAAGCTAGACTTTCTTATAACAAAAATGTATAATTTTTTTATAACGACTAAACTTTAAGTTGTACTTGAAGTTTATGAATTTGGTAAATCCCTAAATCCCGTCGGAACATAAAGTTTCATTAACAGCGTTACAGGTAGTGAAAACCCTTATATTAAAGTAATAAAGTAGTATTACCAGAAAAATTAAAGTTAACATAATAAAAGATTCTGATGTCAACAGCATATAACTTACTTATACCTGAGTCACATTATATTAGTATGAAAGAAACAGAAGAAGTCAAATTAGTCAAAGTACTACTATTTCCAAACTTAGTCATATTTTCTCATGCACTAGTGCTTAATGATTCTTACTTACATCTAATCGATTTCAAAACTATAAAAATATAGATTTTTGCATGTGCAGACTTTAAAGTGCGCGAGCCACTTAATAACTTGACGTCCGTGCTCTAAAGGCATGACTATTTTGCAATCTACGTTTATAATACCTGCTAATCAAAATAGGCAATGTCATCAAAATAACAGTGATGACTTATGTCAGATAGATGCTTTATATTTCATGTAAGGCAGGCGCTAGTAAAATTTAGAAACCATCTAGAGAAAAATATTTCAATACTGCTCGCTTGTAAAAAACAGTGAATCGGATTTTTTTAGTTGACAGTTTTTCAGATATACACATACAAATGGAAAATTTTGATGATACATTTATTGTTTGGAAACGTAGAGAAGAAGCACTACATGAATTTTTAATTTTTATAATTGTATGCATCCAAGCATTCAGTTTATCATGGAAAAGGAAACTAATGGACATACTAATAGCTAAAACTAATAATTGCACGTGATTATGATTTATCGTTAGTGGCCCAACAAGTAGGTACAAAGATAACAAAATTTAAACTTTCTACGTAATACTTATTTATATCGTTTAAGTATAGACTTCGTATACAATTTTGCTGAAACTTTAAAATTCTGTTTGGTTGTGAAATCCATATTTTATATAAAAATACGAATAGACAGAGATTTGATGTTTTGACTTATATAATAATCTCTGCAGTGCAAATAATATCGTGCACGTCACGTTTCTAAAGTACCTCTTAATCTATCGTTTATTTGTTGCCCTAACTTACGCTCGAGCTCGATATTAAAGATTGCAGTTTAGCTGTTTGGTATACAGGGTCCGCCAATAGTGCGTGGACGAAGCTATATGAGTGCATACAATATCGTTTTCAAAATTATTTATTGCAGGATTGTATGGGATCTTTCGGATTACAATTAGAAAATATTTTCGCAAAAATTACTACTCATATACAGGGTATTACAACACAAAGTTATATTTTTTTAATTGGAACATACCGTATATTATTATAAATTTGGATTCCGTGGTTAATTTTAAGGGCACTTTATTCACTATATGAGGTACCTTAAACGGGCAATTTAGGCGCTGCATTCCATTTTTTGAAAATTTAGAGGTTGAAAAGAAAAATTTTAACAACCGTATGGAGAAATGTGTAACAGAAAAATTTTAATGGTTGATTAGTCATAGACTGTGCTACATAAAATCGTAAAAATAGTACTATTATCTTATTTAATTTTCGAGATATCGTAATGCAAAGTATAAGATTTTCAATCATAGATAACTTGATTTTTTTAAATGGAAAGGTATACATTGTTTTACATTGTTAGATAGGACATTTAATTACATTTTTTTATGATATAACATTGTTGGTATTTATGTTTTGCCGTTTTTTGATAATCCAGCTTTTTTACTGAATTTGCAAAGTTTAAGATTTTTAATCATAGATAACTTGATTTATTTAAATGGAAAGGTATACATTGTGTTACATTGATAGATAGGAAATTTAATTGCAATTTTTTTGATATAACATTGTTGGTATTTATTTTTTGCCGTTTTTTGATAATCCATTTTTTTTACTGAATTTATCGATTTTGGAAGAAAATAATATTAAATTAAATGTTCAAATTGTCGACCACGCTGATTTAGACAATACTGAATTCTTTTAATAAAAGAAGCTTCAACCCGATCTAACATATTAGGAGTAATTGTAGCAAAAACATTTCTAATTCGCAATTTCATATTCTCAGCAGTTGTTGGTTCTTCCTCATATACTTTATTCTTCACAAAGCCTGAAAGAAAAAAATCCAATGGAGTTATATCGGGAGATCTAGCTGGCCAAGGTATCGGTCCTTGTCTTCCTATCCAATTTTCGTGAAACGTCGAATTTAACCACTGGGTTACAATTCTGGCATGATGAGGAGGTGTCCCGTCTTGTTGGAAAAACATACCTCTTCTTTGAGCCAAACGTACATTCTCCAATAAATGATATAAGTAGTATAGCTACCCCACTTCTGGCTCACTTTTGTCACTAGATTTGTCACCAGATCTAGGAAAAAGTCACCAGAAAAGTTACTAGATTTCAAGGCCAGTAACATTGCCTATTTTAAGGGGAAGACCGCAGGTGTGTAATCCTCTTCAAGGTCATGCTTGCACGAGTCCTTCAAGGTCACTAGAAAAGTTACTAGATTGTTGATTGTCCTGAAGGTCATTGCCCTTGGTCTATGCATGTTTCGAAGCCGCGCCCTATTCTGAGAAACAAAGGTGGCCCATTGTTTAAAGTCTATGCTTTCAAGGTCAGAGAGAAAAGACGATCTATTGTTTTGGCTGAGTCATTCTAGGAAATCAAGAACAAAGGCGATGCATTGTACAAAGTCTATGCTTTCAAGGTCAGAGAACAAAGACTATCTATTGTTCCATTATTCTAAAAATAGATTGTTATCTCAATTCTAGGAAATCAATAACAAAGACGATGCATTGTTCAAAGTCTATGCTTACAATTTTCAAGGTAAAAGAACAAAAGCGATTCATTCTTCTGGTCGAGTTATAAAAATAAATTGTTATCTCAATTCTAGAAATCAAGAATGAAGGCGATGTATTATCAACGCTTCAAAGTCTATGCTTACAATTTTCAAGGTAAAAGAATAAAAGCGATTCATTCTTCTGGTCGAGTTATAAAATAAATTGTTATCTCAATTCTAGGAAATCAAGAATGAAGGCGATGTATTATCAACGCTTCAAAGTCTATGCTTACAATTTTCAAGGTAAAGAACATTCTTCTGGTCGAGTTATAAAAATAAATTGTTATCTCAATTCTGAGAAATAAGTCTGTGCTTATAATTTTCAAGGTAAATGAATAAAGACGATTCATTGTTCTGGTTGATTTATAAAAATAGATTGTTATCTAAATACATCTCTTTCAAGAACAAAGGCAATCCATTGTCAGCGCTTTAAAGTTTATGCTTATAAGGTCACACCTCTGCAAAGACGATCCATTCATCTCAATTCTAGGAAATCAAGAGCCCTGAGGTGCATGTTTCAAAGCCACGCCCCTAAACAGGTGGCCATTCCCTAAACAGGTAGCCGTTTCCTAAAACAGGTAGCCGTTTCCTAAAACAGGTACCCGTTTCCTAAAACAGGTAGCCGTTTCCTAAACAGGTAGCCGTTTCCTAAAACAGGGGGTCCGTTTCCCAAAACAGATAGCTGTTTCGCAACCGTTTCCCCATGTTCAGGTCGAGAGTCCACATCTCAATTCCAGGAAATCAAAAAAGAGGGGGTCCATTGTTCAAAGTCTATGCTTACAATTTTCAAGGTTAAAGAACAAAGACATTCCATTGTACAGGTTGAGTTATAAAAATAGATTGTTATCTCAATTCTAGGAAATCAATAACAAAGGCGATGCATTGTTCAAAGTCTATGCTTACAATTTTCAAGGCCACATGAAAGAACAAAGACTATCTATTGTTCAGTTAGAAATAGATTGTTATCTAAATACATCTCTTTCAAGAATAAAGGTGAACCATTGTCAACGATTTAAAGTTTATGCTTATAAGGTCACACCTCTGATAACAAAGACGATTCATTGTTCAGTTAGAAATAGATTGTTATCTCAATTCTAGGAAATCAATAACAAAGACATTGTCAACGCTTCAAAGTCTATGTTTACAAGGCCACATGAGAGAACAAAGACGATTCATTGTTTTGGTTGAGTCATAGCTTCTGAAATTCTAGGAAATCAAGAATAAAGGGAGCCCATTGTACAAAGTCTATGCTTACAATTTGCAAGGTAAAAGAACAAAGACGATTCATTGTTTTGGCTCTGTCGTAGCTTCTAAAATTCCGAGAACAAAGACGATGCATTGTTCAGACTGATTAGGTCATCTAACAAGTAAAATATTTTTTATAAGACTACCACAATATACAGATAAAAAATCGATTCAAGTATTATGGGATATAGTCACTTTTGTAATACCTCTGCTGGAGCATATCTATTTACTATTCTCGTTTAATGCGGACCACATCATCTTTCCTAATAGGTTCATTATATTGTATACTAGCCATACATTCAGCTTCCCTTAAAAGTCTTCATATCAGGATCTACTTTGAGACATTGTTCGAGACTTATTACAATAAGCAATGTCACGCCTCCCCAGTGCCCTCAAGTGGTCTAAACAGGTAGACGTTTCCTAAAACAGGGGGCCCGTTTTCCAAAACAGACGGCTGTTTCTCAACACAGGTAACCGTTTCCCCCAAGGTTACACGAGAGAACATAAGCGTTCTGATTCCTAAAAATAGATTGTTATCCAGCTACCACCCCACCTCAATTCTAGGAAATCAAGAACAAAGGGGGGTCCATTGTTCAAAGTCTATGCAAGTGATTCATTGTTCTGGTCGAGTTATAAAAATAGATTCTTATCTAAATACATCTCATTTCTGGGAAATCAACTTTCAAGAACAAAGGCAATCCATTGTCAACGCTTTAAAGTCTATACTTATAAGGCCACACCTCTGATAACAAAGGCGATTCATTGTTGAGTGATAGCTTCTGAAATTCTGAGAACACCGACGATGCAGTGTTCAGACTGATTAGGTTATCTAACACGTAAAATATTTTTTTTTATAAAACTTATAATTTATTAACCACAATATTCATCTATATATACAGATAAAAGATCGATTTAAGTAAATATACATATTATGGGAAGTTTGATGTACTTAACATTTTGTAATACCTTTGCTGGATCATATCTATTTTATTTATTATTTGTTTTTCACATTCAATTTCCTTCAACTGATTCTCGTTTAATGTGGTCCACGATACATCATCATCTTTCCTAATAGGTCGTCGCTTCATTATAATGTTTACTGGCCATACATTCAGCTTTCCTTAAAGCCTTCATATCAGGATCTGTGATCCTTTTACTTTGAGACATTGTCCGTGACTTATTACAAACCTACGTCTCTTAAACTTATATGCAAAAACACAAATTAAAATCTTTTAATTATACAGTTACGTAAATTTCAAAGTTAATTCCGAGAAATCTATTTTCAAGGTGATCCAACCTTACCCGACTATCAAATAGATTGTCAATGGTTACTATCAATTTTCCAGGTCCTACAAATCAACCTACAGGGGTATTCTGATATATGACCGGTAATGTATGCTTCCCAAGTTGGGTAAAGTTCTTTGAAGGTGTGACGAGAGATTTTGAAGGTCACCAAACAATTCTTAGAATTTAGTCGAGTCAGAGCCATCTGTCAATTCCTAGAAATCAATTTTCAAGGTATCATATTACAATTCAAACAGATTGTAAAGTAGATTCATGGGCTAAATGGAGTCAAGGTGTTCCTAATCAATGACTTTTGTATAGGCCGTAGAAGTTATTACAATTCCTGCAGTGGTATCTATGCTAAAAAATAGGTCAAGATTAAATTGGTCTTATATTAGCTAAATGCTCTTCAAGTCAAATAGAAATTAGGTCATCAGCAGGGGTGGGGGGGTAGATGTAGAAGTGGTTAAGGTATTTAAGCAGTAATGTGCAAATAAAATTGATTCAATATGTGGATGTGCTACGCTGCTGAATCATGGACCAAAGCGGTAGATGCACATACAGCCGTGGAACGTTTACTCCAACAATTGACGACATTGGCATTTGATGCTAATCATGAGGCAGTATATGGTTTAGGACGCTTTTATTCGGAAGAGGACTGTCATGCACTTGCAAAGAAATATGAAAACGGTGTAAAAATATGTGAAACGTATTTAAAGGGTCGATACTGTTTTACTTGCTTAATACAAAAGTTAAGTGCGGCACAACTAGAAGAGTTCACTCTAGATTTGAATGAGTGGGAAGATGGGGATACCAGTGAAAAGGGGGAAGAAGGGGAATGTGAAGGATAGTAGTCAGTTACTAATTATATTTTCTCGATTAGAAAAAGATGTATAATTAAAAAATAAAACCTTAATTATTGTTGTTGTGTTCTTTTGCATGTGAAAAGGATGTATTCACGACTAGTCTGGATGCAGTCGGAAAAACAACAAATAGCGGTCCCCAGCCATATGTAAACATAATTTAACTAGAATCTTCGGAATAGGAAAAAATGAGTGTGGTCTCCAAGAAATTTTCAAGACCATATATCCTACAGGCCGATCTTACCCGACATCATCCGATCGAAATGTAGTCGAAACCTGCAGGACCAATTCTAAACGAGTCATGCAAACATGAAGAATGATAGGCTAATATCATGGTTATTGACTAAATTGTAATAAAAAGCGTGGGCTCATACAATAGTCATCCAGGGTGTTTCTCCAAATACAGATAACCGTTTCCCAAAACCGATGGCTGTTTCTCAACACAGGCTAAACTGAACTAGGTCAAAACCTAAACATCTGGTCATGAGGGTTAGAAATCCGTGGAAGGTTCAGGTACAATCTGAAGGTAGTTTTATATTATAGAAAAAGCTAATCACCTACTTTGGGGTAGTACTGATAGTAGTTTCTATAAATCCCTTCACCTACTTTTAGTGGTAAAGGGTAGCTTTTCCAATAGGCTTATCATCTAGGGGTGCAATTCTGACCCGAGAAAAATGATGAATGCTATTACTGTAAGTGTATTATTTCATGTAAAACCCTATGATGCAAGCTATTTCTATGGTCCACCCTATCCATCTAGGTCAACAATTTTAGCATTCCCTGGAGGTTACATTCTTGAAAATGACAAAAATAAGCGTTCCTTTCTAACAATAGAATCAGTTCATGGAGGATTGTTGTCTATGCTAATATCAAGGTTCCTGTATATGCTTACAGTATCTGGTGACTGGAAATTCTCAAGGTCTCCAAACAATTTTCAAGACCATATGTCCTACAGGCCGATCTTACCCGACATCATCCGATCGAAAATGTAGTCGAAACCTGCAGGACCAATTCTAAACGAGTCATGGAAACAAGAAGGGGGTCTATGCCAATAAGCGTAGGCTCATATTATGGTCCGCTAGGATGTTCCCCCCAAATACAGATAACCGTTTCCCAAAACAGGGGAGCCGCCACTCAACACAGGCTAAACTGAACTAGGTCAAAACTTAAACATCTGGTCATGAGGGGTTAGAAGGTCCAAGTACAATCTGAAAGTAGTTTTATATTATAGAAAAAGCTAATCACTTTTAGGGGTAAAGGGTAGCTTTTCCAATAGGCTTATCATCTAGGAGTGCAATGCTGACCCCGAGAAAAATGATGAATTCTGCACCGCTTTTGAGAAGAAGAAGCTAGAATAGAAAGTAGTGTTGGCAACCATGATTGTTAGGGTTTAAAGTCCCCATTGTGTGCACAGTAGACACTTGATTAGCAGCAATGACGAAAGTAGTAGTACGTCAGGTAGAAAGTACAGAAAAAGCAGTAAGTGTGGAGGAGCGAAAGAAGAGGTTGGAGACATTAATAAAACAAGTAAAAGAAATAAAACTCGATTTGGAGTGTTATATAGTGAAAACAAAATGATGAAGCTGCGTATTAGCAATATGTAAAATAGTGTAGTAAAACATGAAATTTTGGGAAGGATGAGTTTAAATACCTATTTTAAGAAGAAGAAAAGACGCTGCTATGTGTTGTTATAAGTATCTCACAATTGTATTAGGTTTAAGTAACTGTATCATTAAAAATAAAGACTTTAAAAGTTAAAGAGACGGTTTTCGGTATTCTCTTCTCCATAATGGTTCCTTATTAGCTCTGCATATCTAGGCACGGTTCAATATCGACCTTTATAGAAATCTCCCATAAGGAAATGGAACCTCTACCATACGTTGGGCTTTAAAGATGTGAAATTGACCTATATACAACGTATAAAAGAAGATTTATTGGAAAAGATCAATGACAGTAAAATGATCCCTAAATAAAAGCAATTTACTGCAGATCGTTACTGTTTTTAATCATTAAATGGCGTTTATGCATATGTGAACTAAAATTTATTAGTAAAGCGTTATAATGAAAAAATACAATGACTTTCCTTTGTATAAGGAGATTTAAATTGATTTTTGCAAAACCTAAAAAATTAAATTTCAGCCCTATTCCTAAATTGACTACCCTTGGAATTAAAAGAGTAAACAGTGACAGCTTGCAGTATAGAAATGGAGTTAATTTGATGTAATTTTTATATAAAAGGTTAAGAAAATCGATTTATAGTTTTAATGTTGCAGAACGAAGGAGACCTGATCGTTTTATATATGAATAGTTTTTATTGTGTGTGTTAGGCGTTAGAATGGGTTTTCATTGTTTTAAAGGGATACAAAGGCTTGCATTCATACAGGTGATGTACTTGGTAGTGATTTTCTCTTAACGTTATCAGAATTATATGTATATAATGTTATGTTTAATGCAATGTTCATCAATTACGTGTTTCTCAAATGTTGCTGAATATAACATATTTTCTTTATACACATCACACAAAAATTAAATTAATTTGACCTATTCATCATTGAACTAATAGTAATTAATAAAAATAATAATTATAGTTTTGCTATAATTGCAGTAAAAGCATCCTCTTAAGACTACTAAAATTCATTCAGTTGTATCATTGAATTCATATAATTAATAACAATAATAAATGGATAATATAATTCCTATCCTAACCGGTGGCCATATTAACTTTTATAGATTACCCTCTGTATTTTAAAATCGTATGAGATAACATTTTAGTTGCTTTCAAGCTTAAGAATATTTTCATTCTTTTCAACTACCCTATTACTAATATATGTCATTCATCTAACCTAATCATACAGGTAGGACAATTTAGTTACTGTCCTGGTATGCTTAGAATTTTACTTATTATTGAAATAAAATATCCTGAAAACTTTTATTTATCTGCTGCATGAATTTGTAAAAGTAGATATACTATAGGATCATAAAATTAATAAGATTAATTTATTAATTTACCAGTCCTTAGGTTCCACTAAGCAAGATCACACTAAATGTTTGGATGTAGAAAGGTGATATCAACATAAGGTCAAAGAAACTTAAAGGTGGATAAAGAGCTGTGTGTTTTAGTAAAGGAATGTGAATAACAATATATGTTTATATTAATAAAAATGTTTATTCTATATTATTTATCCTAACTACATATCTCTAGACCATCAATAAAATTTCGCAACCTTTTAAATAGAATAAAATGAGATGTAAGTATATAGATGTTACACTTCTAGGTTTTGTAATGTAGTTAGCAGTTGCTGAGTTGTTTCTTTGCTCAGTCTAATGTCTTCTAATTGTTTGACTCAGCCAAGAATTGGTGACCCTGAAAGGTAGAATTCCCCCACGCCTTGAAAATTTTATTTGGTACTCCTGAGAATTGGTTTATAAGAATTAATATCTTATCTCAGCCAAGAACCTTGAGGAATATACGTAGGCAATGCGTATGATGGCCTTGGGCAATACAACTTTGACCTTGAAGCTTCGGCCTGAACAATGGATCCTTTTTTGTCCTTGATTTCCTAGAATTGAGCCTGAAATGATTGGGGTATTTAGATAACAATCTATTTTTTAGCAATTATGACTCTGCCAAAACAATGGATCGCATTTGTTATTAGAGATGTGACCTTGAAAGCATAGACTTTGAATAATGGATCGCCTTTGTTCTTGATTTCCTAGAATTGAGATAACAATCTATTTTTATAACTCGACCAAAACAATGAATCGCCTTTGTTCTTTTCTCAGAGATGTGAACTTAAGGTACATTTTTTAAGAATTACATATGAATGCAAGCCTTTGTATCCCCTTTAAAACAATGAAAACCCATTCTAACGCCTAACACACACAATAAAAACTATTCATATAAAAACGATCAGGTCTCCTTCGTTCTGCAACATTAAAACTATAAATCGATTTTCTTAACCTTTTATATAAAATTACATCAAATTAACTCCATTTCTATACTGCAAGCTGTCACTGTTTACTCTTTTAATTCCAAGGGTAGTCAATTTAGGAATAGGGCCGAAATTTAATTTTTAGGTTTTGCAAAAAATCAATTTAAATCTCCCTTATACAAAGGAAAGTCATTGTATTTTTCATTATAACGCTTTACTAATAAATTTTAGTTCACATATGCATAAACGCCATTTAATGATTAAAAACAGTAACGATCTGCAGTAAATTGCTTTTATTTAGGGATCATTTTACTGTCATTGATCTTTTCAATAAATCTTCTTTTATACGTTGTATAGGTCAATTTCACATCTTTAAAGCCCAACGTACGGAGGTTCCATTTCCTTATGGAGATTTCTATAAAGGTCGATATCGAACCGTGCCTAGATATGCAGAGCTAATAAGGAACCATTATGGAGAAGAGAATACCGAAAACCGTCTCTTTAACTTTTAAAGTCTTTATTTTTAATGATACAGTTACTTAAACCTAATACAATTGTGAGATACTTATAACAACACATAGCAGCGTCTTTTCTTCTTCTTAAAATAGGTATTTAAACTCATCCTTCCCAAAATTTCATGTTTTACTACACTATTTTACATATTGCTAATACGCAGCTTCATCATTTTGTTTTCACTATATAACACTCCAAATCGAGTTTTATTTCTTTTACTTGTTTTATTAATGTCTCCAACCTCTTCTTTCGCTCCTCCACACTTACTGCTTTTTCTGTACTTTCTACCTGACGTACTACTACTTTCGTCATTGCTGCTAATCAAGGTCTACTGTGCACACAATGGGGACTTTTAAACCCTAACAATCATGGTTGCCAACACTACTTTCTATTCTAGCTTCTTCTTCTCAAAAGCGGTGCAGAATTCATCATTTTCTCGGTCAGCATTGCACTCCTAGATGATAAGCCTATTGGAAAAGCTACCTTTACCCTAAAAGTGATTAGCTTTTCTATAATATAAAACTACTTTCAGATTGTACTTGGAGCTTCTAACCCCTCATGACCAGATGTTTAAGTTTTGACCTAGTTCAGTTTAGCCTGTGTTGAGTGGCGGCTCCCTGTTTTGAAACGGTTATCTGTATTTGGGGAACTGCCTCAACCTGGCTTAGGACCATAGTATGTGCCACGCTTATTAGCAAAGACCCCATCATTCTTCTTGTTTCCATGACTCGTTTAGAATTGGTCAGCCTCAGCTATGATTAATGGCTCTAGAGGAAACCTGTGTTGAGTGACAGCTCCTGTTTTGGGAAACGGTTATCTGTATTTGGGAAACTGCCTCAACCTGGCGGTTAGGACCATAGTATGAGCCCACGATTATTAGCATAGACCCCATCATTCTTCTTGTTTCCATGTCTCGTTTAGAATTGGTCAGCCTCAGCTATGATTAATGGCTCTGGAGGAAACCTGTGTTGAGTGACGGCTCCCTGTTTTGGGAAACGGTTATCTGTCTTTGAAACTGCCTCAACCTGGCGGTTAGGACCATAGTATGAGCCCACTTATTAGCATAGACCCATCATTCTTCTTGTTTCCATGACTCGTTTAGAATTGGTCAGCCTCAGCTATGATTAATGGCTCTAGAGGAAACCTGTGTTGAGTGACAGCTCCCTGTTTTGGGAAACGGTTATCTGTATTTGAACATCCTAGCGGACCATAATATGAGCCTACGCTTATTAGCATAGACCCCTTCTTGTTTCCATGACTCGTTTAGAATTGGTCCTGCAGGTTTCGACTACATTTTGATCGGATGATGTCGGGTAAGATCGGCCTGTAGGACATATGGTCTTGAAAATTGTTTGGAGACCTTGAGAATTTCCAGTCACCAGATACTGTAACCATATACAGGAACCTTGATATTAGCATAGACAACAATCCTCCATGAACTGATTCTATTGTTAGAAAGGAACGCTTATTTGTCATTTTCAAGAATGTAACCTCCAGGAATGCTAAAACTGTTGACCTAGATGGATAGGGTGGACCATAGAAATAGCTTGCATCATAGGGTTTTACATGAAATAATACACTTACGGTAATAGCATTCATCATTTTTCTCGGGGTCAGAATTGCACCCTAGATGATAACCTATTGGAAAAGCTACCCTTTACCACTAAAAGTAGGTGAAGATTTATAGAAACTACCCTATCAGTACTACCCCAAAGTAGGTGATTAGCTTTTTCTATAATATAAAACTACCTTCAGATTGTACCTGAACCTTCCCACGGATTTCTAACCCCTCATGACCAGATGTTTAGGTTTTGACCTAGTTCAGTTTAGCCTGTGTTGAGAAACAGTCATCGGTTTTGGGAAACGGTTATCTGTATTTGGAGAAACACCCTGGATGACTATTGTATGAGCCCACGCTTTTATTACAATTTAGTCAATAACCATGATATTAGCCTATCATTCTTCATGTTTGCATGACTCGTTTAGAATTGGTCCTGCAGGTTTCGACTACATTTCGATCGGATGATGTCGGGTAAGATCGGCCTGTAGGATATATGGTCTTGAAAATTTCTTGGAGACCACACTCATTTTTCCTATTCCGAGGATTCTAGTTAAATTATGTTTACATATGGCTGGGGACCGCTATTTGTTGTTTTTCCGACTGCATCCAGACTAGTCGTGAATACATCCTTTTCACATGCAAAGAACACAACAACAATAATTAAGGTTTTATTTTTAATTATACATCTTTTTCTAATCGAGAAAATATAATTAGTAACTGACTACTATCCTTCACATTCCTTCTTCCCTTTTCACTGGTATCCCCATCTTACTCATTCAAATCTAGAGTGAACTCTTCTAGTTGTGCCGCACTTAACTTTTGTATTAAGCAAGTAAAACAGTATCGACCCTTTAAATACGTTTCACATAATTTTCACCGTTTTCATATTTCTTTGCAAGTGCATGACAGTCCTCTTCCGAATAAAAGCGTCCTAAACCATATACTGCCTCATGATTAGCATCAAATGCCAATGTCGTCAATTGTTGGAGTAAACGTTCCACGGCTGTATGTGCATCTACCGCTTTGGTCCATGATTCAGCAGCGTAGCACATCCACATATTGAATCAATTTTATTTGCACATTACTGCTTAAATACCTTAACCACTACATCTACCCCATGCTGATGACCTAATTTCTATTTGACTTGAAGCATTTAGCTAATATAAGACCAATTTAATCTTGACCTATTTTTAGCATAGATACCACTGCAGGAATTGTAATAACTTCTACGGCCTATACAAAAGTCATTGATTAGAACACCTTGACTCCATTTAGCCCATGAATCTACTTTACAATCTGTTTGAATTGTAATATGATACCTTGAAAATTGATTTCTAGGAATTGACAGATGGCTCTGACTCGACTAAATTCTAAGAATTGTTTGGTGACCTTCAAAATCTCTCGTCACACCTTCAAAGAACTTTACCCAACTTGGGAAGCATACATTACCGGTCATATATCAGAATACCCCTGTAGGTTGATTTGTAGGACCTGAAAAATTGATAGTAACCATTGACAATCTATTTGATAGTCGGTAAGGTTGGATCACCTTGAAAATAGATTTCTCGGAATTAACTTTGAAATTTACGTAACTGTATAATTAAAAGATTTTAATTTGTGTTTTTGCATATAAGTTTAAGAGACGTAGGTTTGTAATAAGTCACGGACAATGTCTCAAAGTAAAAGGATCACAGATCCTGATATGAAGGCTTTAAGGAAAGCTGAATGTATGGCCAGTAAACATTATAATGAAGCGACGACCTATTAGGAAAGATGATGATGTATCGTGGACCACATTAAACGAGAATCAGTTGAAGGAAATTGAATGTGAAAAACAAATAATAAATAAAATAGATATGATCCAGCAAAGGTATTACAAAATGTTAAGTACATCAAACTTCCCATAATATGTATATTTACTTAAATCGATCTTTTATCTGTATATATAGATGAATATTGTGGTTAATAAATTATAAGTTTTATAAAAAAAAATATTTTACGTGTTAGATAACCTAATCAGTCTGAACACTGCATCGTCGGTGTTCTCAGAATTTCAGAAGCTATCACTCAACAATGAATCGCCTTTGTTATCAGAGGTGTGGCCTTATAAGCATAGACTTTAAAGCGTTGACAATGGATTGCCTTTGTTCTTGAAAGTTGATTTCAGAAATGAGATGTATTTAGATAACAATCTATTTTTATAACTCGACCAGAACAATGAATCACTTGCATAGACTTTGAACAATGGACCCCTTTGTTCTTGATTTCCTAGAATTGAGGTGGGGTGGTAGCTGGATAACAATCTATTTTAGGAATCAGAACGCTTATGTTCTCTCGTGTAACCTTGGGGAAACGGTTACCTGTGTTGAGAAACAGCCTCTGTTTTGGAAAACGGCCCCTGTTTTTGGAAACGTCTACCTGTTTAGACCACTTGAGGGCACTGGGAGGCGTGACATTGCTTATTGTAATAAGCTCGAACAATGTCTCAAAGTAGATCCTGATATGAAGACTTTTAAGGGAAGCTGAATGTATGGCTAGTATACAATATAATGAACCTATTAGGAAAGATGATGTGGTCCGCATTAAACGAGAATAGTAAATAGATATGCTCCAGCAGAGGTATTACAAAAGTGACTATATCCCATAATACTTAAATCGATTTTTTATCTGTATATTGTGGTAGTCTTATAAAAAATATTTTACTTGTTAGATGACCTAATCAGTCTGAACAATGCATCGTCTTTGTTCTCGGAATTTTAGAAGCTACGACAGAGCCAAAACAATGAATCGTCTTTGTTCTTTTACCTTGCAAATTGTAAGCATAGACTTTGTACAATGGGTCCCCTTTATTCTTGATTTCCTAGAATTTCAGAAGCTATGACTCAACCAAAACAATGAATCGTCTTTGTTCTCTCATGTGGCCTTGTAAACATAGACTTTGAAGCGTTGACAATGTCTTTGTTATTGATTTCCTAGAATTGAGATAACAATCTATTTCTAACTGAACAATGAATCGTCTTTGTTATCAGAGGTGTGACCTTATAAGCATAAACTTTAAATCGTTGACAATGGTTCACCTTTATTCTTGAAAGAGATGTATTTAGATAACAATCTATTTCTAACTGAACAATAGATAGTCTTTGTTCTTTCATGTGGCCTTGAAAATTGTAAGCATAGACTTTGAACAATGCATCGCCTTTGTTATTGATTTCCTAGAATTGAGATAACAATCTATTTTATAACTCAACCTGTACAATGGAATGTCTTTGTTCTTTAACCTTGAAAATTGTAAGCATAGACTTTGAACAATGGCCCTCTTTTTTGATTTCCTGGAATTGAGATGTAGAATCTCGACCTGAACATGGGGAAACGGTTGCGAAACAGCTATCTGTTTTGGGAAACGGACCCCCTGTTTTAGGAAACGGCTACCTGTTTACAGGAAACGGCTACCTGTTTTTAGGAAACGGGTACCTGTTTTTAGGAAACGGCTACCTGTTTTAGGAAACGGCTACCTGTTTAGGAATGGCCACCTGTTTAGGGGCGTGGCTTTGAAACATGCACCTCAGGGCTCTTGATTTCCTAGAATTGAGATGAATGGATCGTCTTTGCAGAGGTGTGACCTTATAAGCATAAACTTTAAAGCGCTGACAATGGATTGCCTTTGTTCTTGAAAGAGATGTATTTAGATAACAATCTATTTTATAAATCAACCAGAACAATGAATCGTCTTTATTCATTTACCTTGAAAATTATAAGCACAGACTTATTTCTCAGAATTGAGATAACAATTTATTTTTATAACTCGACCAGAAGAATGTTCTTTTACCTTGAAAATTGTAAGCATAGACTTTGAAGCGTTGATAATACATCGCCTTCATTCTTGATTTCCTAGAATTGAGATAACAATTTATTTTTATAACTCGACCAGAAGAATGAATCGCTTTTATTCTTTTACCTTGAAAATTGTAAGCATAGACTTTGAAGCGTTGATAATACATCGCCTTCATTCTTGATTTCCTAGAATTGAGATAACAATTTATTTTTATAACTCGACCAGAAGAATGAATCGCTTTTGTTCTTTTACCTTGAAAATTGTAAGCATAGACTTTGAACAATGCATCGTCTTTGTTATTGATTTCCTAGAATTGAGATAACAATCTATTTTTAGAATAATGGAACAATAGATAGTCTTTGTTCTCTGACCTTGAAAGCATAGACTTTGTACAATGCATCGCCTTTGTTCTTGATTTCCTAGAATGACTCAGCCAAAACAATAGATCGTCTTTTTTCTCTGACCTTGAAAGCATAGACTTTAAACAATGGGCCACCTTTGTTTCTCAGAATAGGGCGCGGCCTCGAAACATGCATAGACCAAGGGCAATGACCTTCAGGACAATCAACAATCTAGTAACTTTTCTAGTGACCTTGAAGGACTCGTGCAAGCATGACCTTGAAGAGGATTACACACCTGCGGTCTTCCCCTTAAAATAGGCAATGTTACTGACCTTGAAATCTAGTAACTTTTCTGGTGACTTTTTCCTAGATCTGGTGACAAATCTAGTGACAAAAGTGAGCCAGAAGTGGGGTAGCTATACTACTGATATAATTCATTTTCTAGAAAATTATGATATTCTACCCCAGTGAGTGTGCCATTGAAAAAAAAGGACCAACAATAGTTCCGCCGAATATACCTGCCCAAACATTCACTGACCATTTATTTTGAGAGACTAACCGAAATTGGTGTGGATTTTCATTTGAATAAAAATGAAAATGTTTACAAATACATTTCGATGAAATGTACATTCATCGGTAAATAATATCCCCGATATAAAATTTTCGTTCGCATTTAACTGTTGTTGAACCCACTGGCAAAAATTAATTCGATTTTGAAAATCTTGTTCTTTCAGTTCTTGATGTAATTGTACATGATAGGGGCGAAATTTATTTTTCTTTAACATTCGTTTCACGGAAGTTTGACTGATTTCTAAATTGTCACTTAATTTCGGAATATTAACGTGGGGGGTTTTCAATTGTAGCTACAAGCACACGAAATTCATTTCTTCATTTGTAACAACTTTAGCTCTTTCGTTTTAGGATATCAACACTTCAGTACTTTCAAATCTTTCTAAAGATTGCAAACGATTCTCCTCTTGGTTATCTTCGATCAGCTGCCCGTAGATTCGACGGGCCAATAAACAATTTTGTTTGATTCTCCAAGCACAAATATCATGTCAACTAATTCATTTGCAAAAATTACTCATTATAATTCTTAAATAAACGTATTACGTATATGATGTTCGTAAAGTTAAGCGTCAAACATTCACACTGCAATAAAGTAATTAACTCAGTTACGTTTGAACATACAGCAAATGACAAAACAGATACTATTGCTGAATTTTGTTTCTAATATTCTTTTGTTTTCATAGCTTGATGTGATTTAAACAATTATACATACATATGTATGTAAACCTACGAAAATCGACAAATTCAGTAAAAAAGCTGGATTATCAAAAAACGGCAAAACATAAATACCAACAATGTTATATCAAAAAAAATGTAATTAAATTTCCTATCTAACAATGTAAAACAATGTATACCTTTCCATTTAAAAAAATCAATTTATCTATGATTGAAAATCTTAAACTTTGCATTACGATATCTCGAAAATTAAAAAGGTAATATTACTATTTTAGATTTTATGTAGCACAGTCTATGACTAATCAACCATTAAAATTTTAGTGTTACACATTTCTCAATACGTTGTTACAGTTTTCTTTTCAACCTCTAAATTTTCAAAAATTGAATGCAGCGCCTAAATTGCGCGTTTAAGATACCTCATATAGTGAATAAAGTGCCCTTAAAATTAACCACGGAATCCAAATTTATAATAATATACGGTATGTTTCATTTAAAAAATATAACTTTGTGTTGTAATACCCTATATACGAGTAGTAATTTTGCGAAAATATTTTCTAATTGTAACCCGAAAGATCCCACACCATCCTGAAATAAATAATTTTGAAAACGATATTGTATAAACTCATAAAGCTTGGTCCACGCACTATTGGCGGACCCTGTATAATGTACTAAGTATATGCATACAAAGTTGCGAAGCTTACAGACTTACAGTTAAAGTTGAGCATTCAGTAACATAAGATGTATGACAATATGGCGTAAATGATCGAAATATTGAGATCAAATCAGTCGAACAGGAAACGTTTTCGAAACAGCACAAGTACAGTGCATCCCATTTTGGTTGAGACAGCCAAGTATCTCGGTTGTTGTTGAAGATAGAACCTTGCGGTTTTCGCGGTCCTTTGCCACTTTTTTGTGAAACTCAAGATGTCCTGAACGGATTTTTCCTAACTTCTTTCGTTCATAAGTTACAGGGCGTTTTTGAAAATTCACTTTTGGACCCCCACCATATCTACGAAGTTTCTCAGCGATAAAGTCAAATTAAAAACTTACCCCATAGAGAATTTTATGTAGAATTCAGTGGCGCACTCAATTTTTTTTTCGGGGTTTGGTTATGGACTCAAACTTATGATTTTTTCAATGGAACACCCTGTATTTTATCACCTCATTAAATTCTTTATTTTTTTTCCTTCAAAATGATATATAATATAGCAACATAAATTCTTAAAAATGCTCCAAAGTCACTAAAACATTGATTTTTAATAGTAGGCTATGGATTTTTCATACAAAAGAAGTTCAAATTGAAGAAATACTACTTGTGATTTTTCCATGAAAGGAACAAGGACAATACTAACACTAATTCACTAACAAAACACAAAACGTAGGTAACTAATAGCAACAAATAAATAGTAATAAAAAGTTCATAATGTAGAATAAGCAACTAATTAAATATTTACTCATACCATTTCATTTCGAAATTATTCGGTAACTTATTCATTGAATTGTTCAAATTGATGTTCATTTTCTAACACAAATTGACACAATTTCTTAATACGTCTTAATGCATTTAAAATTATGAAAGGCCGATTTTGTAAATTCTGGAAAACTGCCTCTGTTGTTGCACGAAGTTCTTCAATATTATTGTGCCTCTTACCGTATATTTTATTTTTCAAGAAACCCCACAAAAGAAAGTCCAACACTGACAAATCAGGTGACCTTGCAGGCCACCTAATGGGTCCATTTGTTCCAATGCAATGATCCTGGAAAGTTTCTTCAAAAAACGGCACACTCAACCTCGAATTGTGGGCAGGGGCACCGTCTTGTTGGAAGTAAATGGCATTAAGATAGGCGAGGGGAACATTTTCCAGGAATTCTGGTATTACTTCTTCTAAAATTGCTAAGTACCTATTCGCGTCGAGAGCCTCTTAAAAAATGGGGTATTTTATTGATGCCCCCAATAAGAAACAGGCTACATTAAAACCAAATCGACCCTGTTGTTGTTGCTCAAAAATTAGGTGTTGGTTTTCATCATACCAGTGCCTTGTATTTTGCCTGTTAAATAAACCGGCATCTTATATGATTCGTCTGACCATATGACTTTACTCGCAAAATTATTGTCCCTTCGAGTTTGGTTCAAAACCAATTACAGAAATTCACACGCCTCGCTGCATCACCAGGGTATAAAACCTGGACAATATTCACTTGTAGGGTTTCAATTGGTGTTTTTAAAATCCTTTGTATCCGTGATCGGCACTGTCATTTTCTAACTTCGTACAAAGTCTGAGGAGAACACGCACGCTGGCTAAGACATTTATTTCATCCACTTCATTATTTTCCTTGTTATACGTCTTGGGTCGGGCTTTAGAATACGCACCATAATTTAGTAGATTATTCTTTAGTCGAAATATCGTTGCTCGACTAGGTTGACGCCTCTCTAGATATTTAACGCTTTAAAAACAGTACGTCGTCATATGTCTTATTGTAAATTACTAGTTTACCTGTTTAAATATAATTCTAATGCTTCGTCAACATTTTCATGGCATTGATTGAAACGTTGTATGATATCATACGTTTCGTTGTTCTGAAAAAAATCTTTCAGCCATTATAAAATTTCACAAAATCGCCAAACACAAACACAATAAAACGCATCAAAATTTATCATCATGACAGCAGATGTGTTGGTTTCTCCACGGTCACTTGATAAAACAATGCTCCAAAAGTCAACAACAATGTTTGTAGCATCCATGACCTACTATAAAAAAATCACAAATAATAATCCCTGTAGTCAAACTTTGAAATCCATGGCACTCTATTAAAATTCAATGTTTTAGTAATTTTGGAGTATTTTTAAAACTCCATGTTTATATATTATATATCATTTCGAAGGAAAAAAAAATAAGTGATTTAATGAGATAATAAAATACAGGGTATTGAATTGAAAAAATCATAAGTTTGAATCTTATCTCCATAACGAAAAAAGTTAGGCAAAATCCATTCAGGCCATCCTGAGTTTCACAAAATAGTGGCACAGGACCACGGAAACCGCAAGGTTCTATCTTCAACAACAACTGAGATATCTGGCTGTCTCAACCAAAATGGGATGCACTGTACACTTGTACAGTTTAATTCTACATAAAATGGGAAACCTGCACATTTCTGAAGGAGCTTATCTTGAAGCCATAACATCTGGGTAAGCATTCCTTTCTTTTCTTCATTTATCGCAATTTAAAATCAATTACATTGTTTTATCTATAAAAAAAAACACCTAAATTAATAACTTCCCTTATCGTAGCGTCATCGTTCACCTGTCCGTCATTTTAATATTAGTTTGGTTACTTTCTCTGTATACTGTAATGGTAATGGGCGTAACGATAGGTTGGGGTACTCATCGTCCGTACTTTCTGAAGACCCGTACATCGTAGGACATTTCGTTTAAGAATGGCTGGTCAATCCTCTATACTCAGCTACTTGCGTGTTGATATTGTTCGGGTCCTAGTAGTAAATCAAATTGAGAAACCGCCAATTAAAGGTTTGAGATCTTTTTTATTCATACGAGCTGTGCGAAGAAGGTAGCCGAATCCACGTTAAACTAGTAATTCTTTGACGGTTATGCTCGGCTTGAACTTTGTTTATCTGTTATTAGGGACGTCAATTTCCAATGTAAACAGTAGTACGTAGTCTTGTTTACCTGTAAATATTATTAATATTAGTTACTAATCAGTCACAAGTTGAGCTATTCACAATTGAACTTAACATTCATTTTCCATATGATGTTAAAAATTGTTGTAAATGGTTATTCATGATTACTTATAATGATTATTGGGGTTTTTAATAGTACATTTTAATATAAATATTGATAGAAATCAATTTACTTATCCTAACTTCCTGTGACCGTCTGTGACGAAATTATGTTTGTGTAGAAATTTACTTTACTGTCACAGGGCCTAGTGTTCAAACCCTAAGATCAATCACGTTGCGATATCCTAGGTACAGGGTGCGTCGCAAGCGCTTGCAACGTAACCGGTAGAACGTATTTGGTTTCGGTTAAATACACGGCATTCGGGTAGGTTATGTAGAAGTTTCGTATTGTATTTTAATTAAGTTTGTTGATAACGCGAATACTAAATTTATTGAAATGTTTTTCTATTTTCCCATTACTAATTAATTATATTGAATTATTCAAACATTGTACGTTTTAAATTAATTTATGAATGTTTTTTTGACTCGTAAGAATTAGATTCCTGGTTTGGCCCTTTCCAGGAAAAGATAATATTGTGGCTCCAAAAGACCTGGCACCTTCTAAATACATACGGTTGAGCCTTATCGTTTCGTACATCTTGTTAATTTGAACATTACCCACGCCCGGACTGTGTAATGATGTAGAGTT